>CATIWR010038855.1:0-27887 GCA_949677035.1 Omphalea diandra | reverse complement strand
AGCAAAATCAACAGAATCAGCTCTTGTTCTCTTGGATTACAACTTCCATCCAAGAGCTCTACCACAATTACTCCATAATTCTCACTAACCATGCATGATTAACATGTCATGAGAGGTTAATTCTAGTTGAGAAGAAGATAAATTTGCTTACCTACTGTCCCAAAATTGGAAAACCTTAGGCAGCTCACTCTTCTCTCTATCTTCTTCTTCTTCTTTTTCTTCCTTCTTTCTTCTTCTTTTTCTTCCTTCTTTCTTCTTCTTTTTCTTCCTTCTTTCTTCTTTCCTTTGCTCTCTCTTTGTTTCTGGTATAACCCATGGTTTTCCCCTCAATTCTGACCCTAATTAGTAGATATAAACTTATTATAATAATATAAAATCATGGTGTTTCATTTCATTGGTTGGAAGGTCACTTTTCCTCTAGTCCCACTTCTTCACTCATTAAGCACTTCCATCCATCTCCTAATTCCTAGATGCTCCTTATACTTTTAGATGAGCTCTCAAATACCATTATTTATGATGCTATAATAAGCACATAACATGAAATAATTTGTCATATAACTATGCAAACACTGCATATATGTTCAAGTATCCCAAATGTAACGGTGCCATTGTCATTGTCATGTTTTTACAATCCATATGTCAAAATGATTATTTATCTTGTGCATATATTCATGTGAGATTTCATATCATTTGTGCAATGAATATATATATTCATGTGATAATGCCAATGAATAGAGATAGGGATGTTACATCTCATCGTCAGGAAACTTAGCCATATTGCTCATTGGGAAAAGCTAAGGCTGCCTAAAAGCTAAGTCCAAAATCTAAAGAGAGATGGCTTAGATAGATAGAAGGAATGATACGAATAAGGATATCGCTTTTGAGGGGGTTTTATAATGGCCCGGAGTTGTACAGCCTTAACAAGTTTGTACCGCTTGTAAGGCTTTACAACCTTAGGCCGGCTATGCATCCCTGATGGGCCAAGCTAGCCCGAGCTAGGCTTGGCAAGCCTAACTCCTTTTTTTGGCCCAATTACTAAAAAACCCTCTAAACACAATTGCCAGAATCCCCTAACTCCTCTTCAAGCCCAATTACAGCTAAATTACTAGAATACCTTAGCTCTTCTTCAAGCATAATTATAGCCAAATTACTAAAATAACTCTAGCCACTCTTTAAGCCCAATTACAACTAAAATTACCAAATGCCCTTAACTCTTCAAATGTCCCTAAAGCACCCAAATTACCAAAATACCTTACTACTTTTAAAACAACTAAGAAATATCTTGGAGTTCTTGATTCAAATCATGCCACTAAAATGACTTTTAAAGACAAATTCACCCCTTTAAGGTCTCATCAATAATTCCAAAAGAAAAAAAAAATTTCTCCCAAAAATAGCAAAATCCAAGGAATCACCTTCTGAATCGTTTGGGCCCATGCTCATCACCCTAAGAAAAGAACAAACATTAAGATAGTTATAACTGCTATAAGGATATGGTTTCAATTTCTTATCAATGTTCAAAGGGCTCAAATGACATAAGGACGACCTAGAGAGCGTCCCTGAACTAGAATCACTAGTCAAAAAGACTAAAGCATCCCTGAAAAGTTCTCAAAACGTATAATATCTATTAGAAAGTAGCTAGAACTACTTCAATACTTGGTAGAGGGCTGCTGAAAAAAGATGATCAACCTTAGTACTTGCTAAAACTAGCACGAATCTTGGTATCTACTCAAGGGCTGCTAAGAAGGAACCCCAATACTTGCTCGAGGGCTATTAAAAGAAGATGATCAACCTTTGCACTTATTAGAAGGCTGCCAGGAAGCTTGGTACTTGTTAAAAGGCTACTAGGAACCTTAGCAATTACTTGAGGAGCTACTGAGGGAATTGTATCCTTGGGAATCCTTACTAACCTTTACATTTTACACTTTGCTTTGTTGTGTTGTGTCCAACATCATTTACCAGATGTTAATTTCTAAGTCCCATAAAATAGGGGAAAAACTATAAGCATCGGATTTTAGGTCTAAAGATGCAAGCCAAATGATGAAAGTCAATGAATTCATTCCCCAAAATGCAAAGAGAATTGTCAAAGGAAAAGATGAAAGGCCTTAGAAACATTTGAACAGCTAAAAAAATAAGCTACAGGACCTACCCTAAGCCTAGTTTAAGGCTACCAACTAGGTTTGGTGGGTTGTACTACCCATCAAATGGGGTTGTACAACCTACACCAAAACTATACAGCCTTTCTAAAACCCTAACTCATAGAAACTTCTAGAGCTGGTCCTCTCTTTAACCCTAAGGTTGTATAGCCTTGAAACGGGGATGTACAACCCAGTATTGGTTGTACAGCCTATGTGTAAATCATAATTCCAAAAGATTCACCATCTTCTCTATGATTAAATGCATATATGGTGCATTCATGCTTATTTTTAGAACTATGTACTCATCTCACACCTATAAATGCCCCCTCATTTGAAAAGGGAGAAGAGACTTGGATAACCCTAAAGTCACTATGCAGAAATTACCCCTCAAACAACCTCAAATATAGAAAACCTAAACCTTAACCTAACCCCATTCTCTCCAAGGTAAAACTAGGCCTTTATCTTTACATTTATGCATTTCAATAGCATTTTTTTAGAGGATATTAGATTTATTGTTATGCTTTTAAGGGCAAGGATATCACTAAGACACACCTAAAACCTTTTTTCCCCCTTTCTCTTCTCTCCCTTTCTTTCTCATTTTTTATTTTCACAACCTATAAAATGAAGGTTGTATAACCTTGTTGATAAGTTGTACAACCCTCTTCCTAGGCTATACAACCCTTATTCATGGTTGTACAGCCTAGATTCCCTATAACATTTCTTCCTTTTTCTTTTAGATTTCTTGCTTTTGGGGGTATCTTTTGGGATATTTGGTGACTCTAATGACAGAATATGGTAAGGTTTAATGACGTAGGACCCCTATTCACCCTAAAAATAGAGTATTGTTTGTTCCTTTAATGATTTTTATTACCTTTCTATCAAAATAGTTTTATTTTCTTCCATTGCTTTTGTGTTGAGATCATGTTTTAGTCCTATTCTAGACACTGAAAAGCAATAATCAAGTAAGGAACTTGAGGTTCCCTTGACCTTGAAAGCCTTCTTAAGGTTGGAGTTCAAGTTCTTGTGATGTTAATAGTATTTTTTTTATTCTTTGATTTCTTAGTTTGAAGTGAGCATTCTAACTTCTGCCATGTTAGGTCCTACCCCAAATGTTCCAACTCTTTATGAGCAAAATAAAGGAGGATTCAATAACCTTAGGACCTAATTTAGGTGAATCTTTACCTCAAATCTACCTAATGCCCTCCAAATGCTTAACATTGTGTGTATGTGTGTGTTCATTTGTATATATGTGTTCATTCCCTTTCTTTTATCCATAATTCATGCATTTGTGCATGTGTATTACATGTTGTATATCCTAGTTGTGACGGTAAAATGTGATGACCATTGACTTAATCAAATGTTAGGTACCTTGACTATGGAGTTATAGTATGGTAACCACCATATATCTTATTTGCTTTTCTTTACTCAGTTTATGTTCTCTTCACTTTATTTTTACTTTGATCTATTGTTAACTTGTTTCTTATTTTGGGTGTAGGTGTTTCTTAGGATTGGACCATGAACTTAGTCTTAACCACTTTTCCATATGGATTATATGATTATGTATGGTTACACTTTATGTGGATGGATAATAATGCATGTGAAAACTATATGCCATGTCACATGACCCTCTTCCCATTATGGATGTTATATGTGTGGATAGATGATAATGCATGTGAAGACCATATATCAAGATGCATGATCCCTCACTTTTTAAGTTAAACACTTGTTTTATTAAATTGAATCACATTTTGATGCATGCTAAGGGCGATAATTAGACTAATCAATAATTTGGCTAAAATGATAAAAGTGAACCAAAGATGCCTAAGGGCCATATCCCAATATTCAAGTAATTTGGGATTGTCTAACCTCTTCCCCAAGTCATACCCAATTTCCAAGCCCAATCTTTGATGGGTTGAAGACAAAATGGGCCTTTTAATTGATTTAGGTAAGGTTTAAATTTTGTCTTCCTCAGATTCTTGCCCTAAAAAAAGTCGAATGGCAACTTCACAATCGCTAAGGATAGTACCAATGTATTATCCCACTTTTGGTCCCCTAATGACCAATATTTTGGACTAAGGGCTTTAACAAGGCTTGAAAGGACCCCATATGTTAATCCAATCATGTGTCATGATTAGGGGTTATTACTAATGCATGACATTCATCCTCTTAGTCCCCTGATGATCGATAAAAGGATAGAGTCGCAAGGAAGATTATGCTAGTTCGAGTGAAACCTAAGGCGCTCACACTAGAGAATTAATTTAGTGATTTTCAACATCGGGCTCTACATCTAAAGGTCTAGAATTTAATGCTTATAGCTTTGCTACATCGTCTTTAACTAGTTAGCCTACTTTGGTCTCATCCTCCTAGGCTACTATTTTACTAGCCTTATATATAATTAAGTCAAAATTTTTTGTTTGGCTATCCATCAATCAATTCTTGGCATGTCCTCTTGTATCCAAGCAAAGACCCTCTGAGATATCTTAAGTAACTATTTAAATTTTTATTACTTTTTTAGTGTGACATCACTAGCAAGAAGTAAAATATTTGAATTTTTCTATGTGCTACGAATAAATGTAGTGGTATGCATAGAATTAATATTAAATATGCTCATGAAATGATGCACGCTATGTACACTACCATTAGGGACACATCACACAAGTAATTGAAATTGTCGTTCATTGCTTTAAACTTGGAAACAAATACATCATCATCTTCAATGAGACTGCAGACAAAAACATTTGAGCTATTAGGAAATGTGGCTTCCCTTGGCAAATTGGTAGGAGTCTCTTCAACTTCAATCTTCTTTTCTTTCTTAAACTTCTTATTAATGATTTCACGAGTAGTATCCAAATCATTAAACTATTTAGAACACTTTTCCTTCTCAACTTTCGTACCAACTATAACTTTCACCATTCCTTTAAAATCCTATTTTATCTTGTCATCTCCTATCTCAATCTTCATAAAGCTTTCCTAAAGTGTCACCCCTTCCAAGTCAGCTTGTTCAATGTTTGGTGTCTAACCCTGTAACAATGTTTGGTGTCTAACCCTATACTTTCCCACAATCACCTATATCCTCGATGGAACTTATAATCATGTTCTTAATGTCAACCAAGCTTAAACTCGTATATGTCCCCTTAGTGAACTCACACAGCCCCATATATCTTGATTTTAGATCCACAAGGGGTGATTTTTTACTCACCAAAGTAGATTGCTTCTTCTTGGGGTCTTTACCTATTGCACAGAACTATTAGTCCAACAAATACTTCTCATGTTCCTCTTTAGATATCTTTCATTTATCATTCCATAACTAGGTGGTTTATGAGTGATAATAGGTACATGCTATATGGAAAAACCTTAAGTTATAAGTGTACATGTCAAAAGTGATAAAGTGTACTTGTGAGTACTGATGTCGTTCCATAAAGATGGACTTTAAATATTAAGTATCTTGCATCTTATATTATCTAGATAATCAATAATCAATGACAATTAAAATTGTAAATAAGAAAATAAAATAAACACTTGTGGCAATGAGAGATAATCAATGAGTGAGAGTAGCTAAGGGTTTAACTTCACTTGGTGACCTTCTATGGGTTCCTAATCCTTATCTAATCGATTCATGCATCACATGTTATTATCCAATCACTATGCATTAATTAATCCCTTTTGAGTATAAATTAGCATTCAAGAGCATGTTAACCTAAAAGTTCTTCAACTCAAAAGCTAAATATCATGCACTTGCCTCATAAAATAAGACTCTAAGGATAACAATAATTTATTAAGGTTCCTCAACTCATAATAAAATAGGGAATTTTTGAAGGATTCATTCTATGAAAAGCATATCTTGATTGTCGATTCAAAAAACTAAGATGTTCAATGGCCAATTAATTAAGCATGAAGCACTTATCAATTGCTAGCACAAAAACTGAATCAAACCAAAAAGACTTAGATTAAGAAAAACCCATATAAATCATACAAGAACCATTTACATCTCTAACCAAAAGAAATTTAGTTTATAATAAGAAAGAAAAAAGAAAAGAAAAATAATCAAATAAGCTCTAAGAGTAGCTATGAACTTCTTCTTGATCTTTCTTGATTGCTCATACTTTCTCTCTCTCTAATTCTTTGATGGGACACTTGATGTTTTGTTTAAGCCTTATTCCTTCCTTTAGGGTAATCCCTTATGCCCTAATTCTGGCTTAATTCCCTCCTTAAATATTACTCAAACCTTATCTGAAAAAAAGGAAGCTTGTGAGCCTTGAAAAGGAAAAAAATCAATAGGAGAAATGGATTATGATTCTTTAATATGGCACACAGTCATACGCTATCGTGACATAATCGTATGCCTCTACAATTGATCTTTTGCCTCTTTAACCCTCTTAGATGCATGACCTTCCTTCCAGGCCATGCATTTTGGATCTCCTTTACCTTCTCGAGCTACTAGGCTACACAACTATGCTTTAAAAGCATGGACCACTCCTTTATCACCTTAGTCTTAATTTTTCTTCACTTTAACATACAAGACACCAATAAACATACATTATGTCTATGAAAAATTAGGTGGTAATGCATGAGTTTTATGAGGGAATTAACTATAAAAACATGATGAATATGATACCAATCAAATTCTATCAAACTTAAATTATTACTTGTCCTCAAGCAATCATCTTTTTTACTAATGCACAATTCAACAACTCTTTTGATTAAGATTTAGATTCAAGGTTTTAAAGAAAAGATTTATCTTAACTATGATCATGATTTTCCTTAATCAAGCAACTTCAATTATGATAATAACAAGTTCCAAACTAATAATATCTTATTCTCAATTAGTCAAACACAAAAGAATATGTGTGTGACTTGGCATCATAGTTCATTCACTATTTTGATCCTCTTTTATACACAAGTGAAGCAAGATTTTATCCCAATTCATAGGAATCACACATTTCCGTAGGCAAGACTAATCCATCTTTCTCCATTAATGTAGACATTAGCAATTTCAAGGATTATGAGGTCTTTAATAACTTGTAATATAAGGCTTTAGGTTAAGCTACCAAAGAGGTGTCAAGTCCAAAGGCAAGATAATTTTGTTAAAAACGCGAGTCATATTAATAATGCAAATTGTATTGAAATAATGAGTGCATCTTTCATGTTCATTCCTTGCAAGACTAAGAAAAAAAACAACCATACATGCATACTTGTTCATGGCAATTATTCTTCTTTCATTATTTTGCTTTTCTTTTTTTTCAAACTTGCCACCCCTCAAACTTGATTTAGAGTTTATGCTCACAATTTTATAACTAGCATGCCTTTCTTATGACCCTTATAATTATGCACATGAGTAACAAGTTACACAGTCATATAACCATATTGTAACTCATTGTCTTGATAAGGGAGGCAAAAGATCATTTAAGGTATATGGCTATAATGAGGGTTATGGGTTAAAGAAAGAAAAGGCTAATTATACTCACAAGTGAGGAGATATTAAGACTTAAAGGGGTAACAAGAGATAATGTAAATCATGGTATGGATAGAGGATAATAGGGCAACCAAAGAATATCTTAATCATTTACTCAAAAATGCCAAGTTTTAGTAGATTTTTTTAGCTTGTTCTAACATATGTAGAAATTTCCTCTAGCCTAAAATGGTATAATTGAAACATCTCAATACTGAATTCCTATTTTGCCAAGTGTGCATGTTTTGTTTTAATGTGTCCAACCAATGTTTGAATAAAAATATGATTATTAAGCTCAAGTTATTATCACAAAGGAAATTAACCTCATCAATTCCAAACAATGATTATAAAATTTCTTCCTCAAATTTTTCACCTTGAAACCAAAACCAAAACTAACCATAAAATTTGCTAGATTGTCATTAAGCTTCCAAAGAAATTAATTAAAGACACTAAAGCAAAAATATTATCGAGTGTAGGCATAAATGTAATGAATAAGTGAGGACAAAAAAATTCAAAAGAAAATCCCTCAAAACTTAAACATCATTATCCCTAATGATTAAAAAATAAATAAAAAGCAAAGGAAGGGGACTTCCCTTTCAAAGGTCCAGAGAAGAAAGCTGTAAAATCTATCATACTAAAGCAAAGTATAAGAAACTATAAAATAATTATCCATGAGAAGTTCAAGAAAATAAATAAAGGCCTTGCATAGAAAAAACACAAAAGATCAAAGGCTCAAACATAAGCACAAGAGCCTCTATGGAAATCATTCATTTCAAACACAAAATTAAAGCATAAAGCTCTTCACAAAAATTTCCAAACACGAAGAGATGGCTAGAGCAAACCAAACTCAACCAAAACCAAAGTCATACAAATTTAAACATAAAAACAAGTACATCAAAATCATAAAAAAAAAAAAACACAATAAAAAAGGTAAGATGGGATGATCAATCCATCAATGGTAGAGATGGACAAAAACTATGTCAGAAGTAAAGCTTGGAGACACCATCAATGTTTCGCATCCTTGTTTATGAATTTGCAAGTTAATTTCATATGTCTTCTTCAAAGGCAGCTTGGCGATGATCTATGTGTTCCAACCTCAATTTCATTTATGTCAAAATCTCCTCCAATTATCCCATAGAAGGTATAAGTGAAACATGAGTGGATGCCTCTCCATAGGCACATCTCATGGTCCAACAGCCTTTTCATCACTCCTTTCTACTTGAGCATCTCGAATGAGCATATACCTATTACCTTCTTTCTTAACAATCACAATACACATCATGTTCTCATACGATAAATAATAATCACCACTGACCTTTGTGAGATGAGCAGTAGAGGGAGGGTCAAAGGCTTATACATTGATACGGTCTGAGGCCAACACCTATATATCGAGTAGGCAAGTGCACCTATTGAGTATAGTATAGTGTAGAAATATCGAGTATCGATCCCACAAGGACTAAAAGTACTAGTATTAACTATTTCTCTATTATTTAACCAGTAAATTTAAGTGAATTAATTAACTAACTAAAACTAAAATAAATTAATTCAACAAACTAGAATAATAAAAATATGAACTAAAGAGTGGGAAAAAGGTAACCAGTATGACAAATGTCACTCAAGTATTGAATCCCCTTAAGACTGTTTAAGAAATTAATTTTCCAACAATACAATCTAATTCAATATTTATGGAGGGACTATCGTCGATGGAGAGAAAGAGAGAGAGAGAGACAGAGAGAGAGAGAGATTGGGACTTAAGGAGGGGTACAAAATAGGAGAGTTGTGTTTTTATATATATATATAAAGGAGGAATTTTTTTATTATATTTTTATTTCTTTATTTATTGTTATATATTTATTATTTATTATTATTTATATTTTTTATTCCCTTGGGTGAATCAATGCACATCAGTGCATTAATGACGGTATAACATGTGCGGTCCTAACCGCACACATGTGCAGCTTGGATAACACATGTACTGCCAACACAAAGGTGCACAAAAGGCAGATGTGCGGTTTGCCACACACCTTATGGACCTCTCTCTTCTTCTTCTTTTTTTTTTTTTTTTTTGTTTCTTCTTTTTTGGTTTCTTATGGAATCTGGTTTCTTTTTTTTTTTTTTAATTCCTACAAAACAAAACAATACAATAAAAATCACATTAATTAAACTTCATGCAACAAATCAAATTTTTATAATTTTATATTTTATTTTTATAGTTTATTATTATTACTATTATTATTATTTTATTGTTTTATATTTTTATTTAAACTTTTTTTTTTAAAAGAGTATAAACCACAACAAAAAAAAAATGAGACTAAAACAAGAAGGGTAAAATGGGATGAAAAAAATACTAAAAAGAAAATAAATTGGCTAAACTAATAGACATAAAGTATTCCTAATATTTTAGTCCCTGGCAACAATGCCAAAAACTTGATACAGTCCAAGGCCAACACCTATGGATCAAGTATGTAAGTGCTCCTATTGAATATAGTATAGTGTAAGAGTATCAAGTGTCGATCTCTCAAGGACTAAAAGTACTAGTACGAACTCTTTCTCTATTATTTAACATGTATATTTAAGTGAATTAATTAACTAATTAAAAACTAAATAAATTAATTCCATAAACTAGAATAATTGGAATCTTTTCCTAATTAAAACCCACTATTAGGTTTGACTCTAATCCGGAAGATTGATGTTATCCTATCTCTAGGGGTACGTGCAACTCCTTTCAATTGTGCTGAATATATTCAGTAACTTGATTTCTCAATCTAAGATAAAGAATTATACAACAAAAATCAATATTTCAGACATTAATTTAAGGAGATAAAGAACAAACACAATTGAATTCCATAAATAATGAAAAGATTATATTATCTAAAGAAAATCACAATTCAAAACTCATCTTAGGATTCATCATACCTAAGTGTCTAACTAATTTAGTTCATAAAAGAATTACTAGCCAATATCAAAATAAGAAGAAAATAAAATAGAAAAGTTTTCATAATAAAACCCTTCTTTTCTTTAATTCTCCTCAAGCTTGATGATTGACTAATAATTTTCCTCTTGTTGATAGCTTTTTCTCTAGATAAATAAAGATAAACAAAAGATTTCTCTCTAGAAAAATAAAATAAATAAAAACTCTCCCTAGAAAATAATAATAATAGAAAACAAAAACTCTCTAAACTCTCCCTCTTAGAATTATCTTCTTCCTATTTATACTCTTCTTACTCTCCTTCAAAATAGAAATAATATACTCCTCCACCAATTAAGAAAAAAAACTAACGATAAACTCCCCTATTTTGAATAAGAGCCAGAGAAATTTCTCCAAAAATCTGCTACACAGATCCTGACTAAATTGTGTTAGAAAGGGACTAAAATTATGTCTGAAAAAATGTCAGAACTGGTCCCTAAATTATCAAATTTCTATTTGATCACTGAACTTCAAAAACTGCACAAATCCACCCAAAAAACTCCCATAATTCATCAATCAACTTTAATTTTCAGGATTTCCTATAAAATCTCAAAATAACAGCTAAAAGTGAGATATTATCTGGTATTTTTCTCTCAAATTAGACTCAATTAATAATAAAACTAGCCCTAAAAATACATAAAATAAAGAACTATCATACGCAATGGGCAAGAATCGTCGCAAACCTACTAGTATAGATACCTTTAAAATCTCTCATAAAAACTCACCTTATATGATGGATAAGCCACCAAGTCGTATGTTAATGTGATCAACTCTCATGTACTATAAAAATAATAATAAATTTGATTAACAATCTCAATGCTCCCTCCTCTACCTGTTATCAAATATGATAATAAACGGTCCATGTATCTCAAAGATGGCTTTCTAATCTCTAAAACTTTACTCATCCTCCCTTCATAATGGGATTTGCCACTCAAAGAAACCTAAGCCTCTTGGTTATCAAAATTCTCAGGAAAATAAACATACCCATTATTGTTTAGTTGAAAAGCATGGCAATTTCACCTAAAGAAAAGGTATGGAGTTTACTGAGTAATTAGAATGAAATATGCCAAAAGGATGATGATTTCTCCCCCGATTTCCTAAATTCAACACTTAAACTAGCAAGGAACTCTAGAGTCAACTCTCTATAGGAAAAAGTATGAAGCCCAACAAATTATTCCTATTGAAGGACCCTAAGGTGTTCTTGAACCTCATTAAGCAAACCCACATTGGCTAGAACACCTACGTCAATGAATTTAGTGGGAACAATTCCACATTTGGAGAGGGTTGCATATCTTATTTCATGTTCATCATCTCTAAAGATTTAGGTAGCACCAAGAGAAGAAGTGGAGCTAAAGGAGTTAGGTCTTTGCTTGGAAGTGGTTTTTTGCTTCTATCCCATGATGAAAATCGAGATTAAAGGTTACAGGATGGTGTTTTGGTAAAGTTTTTATGGGGGGAAGGACAAATTAGGGATGAAAAGGGTGGTGTGCATGATTATGTTTATGGTTTGTGAGAGAAAACTAGAGAAAATATGAAAGGCTTAAGGTTTTAAAATAGGTTTTGAAAAAAGCACATGGCCATGTGTCGAAGCTATGTATCCTGGGTAGGCACTTGTCTTGTTTGAGCATAAGGGCACACAACTGTGTCATGTGGTGTTGCATTATCGAAAGCTGCCAGATTTTGATTCCAAAGAGTGCATGGTCATGCATTTTGGGGATATGCTCATGTTTAGGCATGCACAACAATGTGGTGAGGTCATGTGATTTCATTCTTTATTGCCCACACATCTTCATTTGATATATAGTCATGCTATAAGGCTATTTAATCTTTAAATGGACTGTATTACAAAGATTAATAATCCTAATGGCCATAAGGCTTACCCCCTATGACCATATACTCACCTTAACCTCTTTTAACATAAAGAATAACATAGAAACATAAGAAAAACATGCCAAATTTCCACCAAACACAAGGATACAACTTCATAGGACAAGAATCAATATGAAAAGTAATAAAGAGCATGAAATAAAACTCCTCTGAACATATTGAAGCTTTAGATATTGAGTTTTTAAGCTTAATTTATACAAAATAATGAAGAACATTAAAAGAAAAATAATGGAATGTAAGGGATGCCTCCAAGAACATGCTAGTTTAAGGTCTTTAGCTTGACCTTTGTGCTTGGCTTTTATATTAAGGTATGTGGAAGACAGAGTCTTCCCCTTTTATGTAGTAGCTTCTTCAGGTGTCCATTGACTTTGAAAAGTTCGCCCTTAGAGTTCACAATTTCAATGGCACCATGAGGATAAATTTTGACTATTCAAATGGTCCTGACCATTTAGACTTGAATTTGTCTGGAATTAGGCGCAATCTCTAGTTAAATAGTAGCATTTTTTTACCTTCTTTGAACTCCTTTTACAATACAAGGCTATCATGCCACCATTTAGTCTTCTCCTTATAGATTTGATTGTTCTCATAGGCTTGAAGACAAAGGGATTCAAGTGCATTGAGCTTAAGTTTCCTCTTTTCACTGGCAAGATGTAAGTTGAAGTTTAAAAAATTTTTTGCCCAATAGCCCTATGCTCTAATTGGATTTGCAAGTGGCAAGCTTTCTAAACACCAAGCGATAAAGAGTGGTTCCAATTAGCATCTTGTAAGTGGTTCTATATGCCCAATGTGCATTAAGAAGCTTCAAAGACTAATGTTTCCTTAAAGAATTGACAATCTTTTCTAGAATTTACTTAATAGCCATATTAGATACCTCTATTTAGCCACTTGTTTGCAGATCATAAGGCATTGTAATCTTATGGTTTACCTCATACTTATTTAGCAAGGACTCGGATTATTGATTATAAAAGTGTGATCCTCCATCACTAATAATCACACATGGAGGTTATGAAGATATGTTTTTTTTAGGATTGGATAACTACTTTAGCATCATTAGTAGGGGCAATTTTATCTTCAATTCCCACCAATATGTATTGTTTCCCAAAGGACTCTAAAAAGGGTCCTCATAAAGTCAATTCCTAAAACATCAAAGAGCTTTTTACTTCAATCATGGAGTTCAAGGGCATTTTATTCCTCTTAGAGATATCACCTATTCTTTAGCACTTATCACAAAACTTAATAAAGGCAAAAGAATCAATAAAATATAAGTCGTGATTTTAAATAGACCAAAATGTCCTCCTCATTCTTAGGTATGCATTGGAATATAATATCTCTCATCGCCTCCTCTGATACACACCTCCTTAAACAAAAAAAGGTTCATCCCATAAATAAAATTTAACATCATACAAAAACTTTTTTTTTTTTATAGGAATTAAAATCATGAAGAATAATATTGTTTACTAAATAGTTTACAAAATTAGCATAACATAGAGTTTGGATAGTTTTTAGAAGGAAGAGTTACTCATCCGAGAAAGTCTCATCAATAGAAGTACTCACCTCCTTATCTCGTATGTGCTCTAGACAAGAGAGATGATCGAGAACCAAATTATCCAAACCCTTCTTGTCCTTAATCTTTAAGTCATACTCTTAGAGCAATAAAATCCATCATATAAAGCTTTATTTTGCATCCTTTTTAGTTAGCAAGTAACAAATAATTGCATGATCAGTATAAATAATTACTTTAAAACCAAGTAAATAAGACCTAAATTTATGAAAAGCAAACACAATATGTAGAAGTACTTTTTGTGTGGTGGCATAATTGATTTGGGCATCATTGAGGGTCTTACTTACGTAATATATAACATAAAGTCTCTTATCCTTATTTTGCCTTAAAAAAGCTCAAGTGGTAGTCACTTGCATTGCACATCAACTCAAATGGCAAGGACCAATCTAGCTTTCTCATGATAGGTGTAAAAGTGAGTTCCTTTTTCATCCTCTAAAAAACATCCAAACAAGCATTAATAAAATCAAAAGGAATATCTTTAACTAAAAGATCACAAAAGGGTTTAGAAATTTTTGAAAAGTATTTGATGAAATACTAATAAAACCTTGTATGTCCTAGAAAACTCCACATGTGCTTCACAAAAATTGAAGGAGGTAGGTTTTTTATGACCTTGATCTTTACCTAATCCACTTTAATGCCCTTGGATGAGATTTTATGTCTAAGTACAATACTTTTCATGCACCGAGATTAGTTTCTTCACATCGTTGGAAGACCCTATCAAGGTTAGCCAAACAATCATTAAAAGAATACTAAAAATAGAGAAATCATCCATGAAAATCTCAACCATTTTCTCTACCATTTTAGAGAATATGGCCATCATACATCTTTGGCAAGTGGTCAATGCATTATATAGCCCAAAAGACATATGGTTTTGAAAAATTGGTTTTAAATTAAGATTTTATGAAAAATTGGTTTTAAATTAAGTTGTTAGGACAAATTGGTTTTACATTAAGTTGTTAAGAAAAATTGGTTTTAAATTAAGTTTTTAGTTAAAAAACATGGCCAACATCAATTTCAAAGCTCACAGCAACTGTTACATTACATGAGAGTTTTTCAATTTAAAATTGTTAGTCTCAATGATCATTGTGAATCCCCAATGATCGTTGTCATCTTTTTAATGGTCATTGCGAACTAGCCACCATCGTTGGCTAAAGCATCTAGCAAGATCAAGATAACAGTCATGTTCAGTAAACATTTTCTAACTCGTAATAGCCATTGAACATTTTCAATGGTCATTTAAAAAAAAAGTTGACCCATTGAACTTCTATTTAAACCCTTTAAACTCTACTCCTTTTTAAAAATATGCTTTGATTATCATATTCTATTCATCTTTCTCAATCTTTGTTACATATTCCTTTGCATCATTCACTTACCACGTTACACAAAATTGGAATCACTAAGAGATTCAAAAAAGCTGCTAGAAAGAACCCCCAACCATCCTCCTCCAGATCCAGCTCCGACACTAAGGAAAACCTTGCCTCTATGTTAGCTCAATGGAAAAAGAGAACTGCAAAATCATCAAATGTCGACTCATGATAAAGAAAGAAATCCAGAGCAACCCATGAATCAAAAGGAAAGGGGAAGGCACCTAAAATAGAGTAAGAACCTAAATCTCTCTCAATGGAAGTAGTTATCGCAATGGTTCATAAATTGCACCTAAAAAATGGCAAAGAAAAGGAAATGGCTCACAAATTACTAAGACAATTATGTAGTGCAAAATTTTTTGATTGGAATGACCTGCAGAGATACCACCTAGCAGAGTAAGTGGACGAGCACATGTTTGGCATCAGATGGGAATTCTTTTGCCACATTAGAAAACCTTATTATTTAGAGTTAACAATTGAGTTCCTCATAACTCTTCAGGTTTTAGAAAATGATTGCAATGTGTATGTAGAGCTATGGATAATCAAATTATGAGTATTTAGGAAAAAATGCAAGGTTTGCCCAAATGATTTAGCTAAATGCCTTGACACAGCAAATAACAGTTTAATAAAGCCTCCTTCCACCTTTAAAATTAAAGTCAATCAATATTTGAAGTCAATTACTAATGGAACTGCAAACTACAATGGCAACAATAATAAGGCCTCAAAAGCCATGCTTTGAGGATTACCCATTGCTTCATCACTTAGAACATTAATGGCAGTAGGCAATCCAATAGAAACTGCATCATGATGAACCTATTCTATTTATGGTGTACGAAGAATAAAAAGAAGGTGAACACTCCTTGGCTACTGATGCAAAGAATTGATAGCCAAGTGGATAAATCAAATGCTTTTATGATGGCTCATTACATCATAAATTAGCAAAACTGGTGAAGGTTATTCCCTCTATTGAGGAAAAACTTGAAGAAACATAAATCATGCAAGAAAAGCTTCAAGCAAATGAACACATTAGTAAGAAGATGCTAACAAGTATAGGTATCTTAAAGAGGTTGAGCAGTGGGTTGATCAAATTAGTATATGAGGAAGGAGAAGTTCCTCAAGAAGACGAAGAAAATGAGAATATTAAGGAAGTGGTTAGGGCTAGAGTTAAAGCTATAAGAGGTATTAGATCTAGTGAGTTTGCTTCATCTACTCCATCTTTGTCTCCTTTTGAGCAAAAAATTCTTGAGTAACTGGAAGCACTTATTGCTACTATTAGAAGGGTTGAAGCATTTTCATTTTCCCTCCATCAAAAAGTAAACCAGCTTAAAGGTTAATTGAAGGATGTAACTCAAACCTTTAATTGGATTATTGAAGGGTTAAATCTATAACCAATGAGTCTAATTAATTAAGAGCAACTAGTTGAACAATCTACAATAGTTAAGAATCCAAGGATCCTCCCTCCAAGGAACCAAATGCAATAACAAACCTTGAGGAGCCTACAGTACCTATAGAAACCATAAAACCAACCCCTACCTCTCCCTCCAAAATCATTCCTCCTCATGACTCATGTGCATAATTATCTTTATTGTATTTCATTTTTATTTCTTTTGTTTTCAAAAATAGCTAACGTTGGATAACATATCTTTTGCAATGACAACATATGGGTTATGTCTGCTATATTACTAGATCTTTTACTTATTATTTACTTTTTTTATACTGATAAAGGGGGAGAATAAACAAAGACACATATAATATGAGTATATCTTAAGGGGGAGAAAAGATTTGATTACTCAAAATAAGGATGAAACGGAAACATAATAACTCAATACATAATCTTAATAGATTATAGGGAAGTTAAGATTTGATCACTTACAAGATTGTTTATCATCATCAAACAGGGGGAAAATGTTGAACCTCAAGATTCCAAGTCTTGTTTTAATGATTACAAATAAGTCAAAAAGCTAACCTTTATCCAAGATAATTGTGTTACATCTTATAAAAAGAACAACTCTTTGAACTATGATGATTAAAGAAGGAATTATAATTGAAAACTCCAAGTATTAAAGAGTGAATATCAAGGCAAACTCAATTTATCAGGCCAATGGGTGTTGCTAACTTCCAATAGGTGTTATAGACCTCGAACAAGCATTCAAATATCACAATTGGTGTTGGAGAAATACTCTTGCCTGAGCAAAGCTCTTTGGACCTCTCAATAGAAGTTGCCCATATTCCCAATAGGCATTGGACAATTGCTCAAACATAGCTATGCATATTGAATTGTGCAATGGACTTTGTGTTTTCACAATGAGCATTGATTTTGAGTTCACAAAAGGCATTGTACTTTTACAACAGGCTTTAAAAATTACTCAATTATGAGTCTTATTCTCTGGACCTTACAACAGGAATTACAAATTCTCTAATAGGCATTGGAAAAGTACTCTAGATTGAGCTATAATTTTGGGACCCTCCAACGAGGCACACTCAAAGCTCAACAGTCCTTGAAGGCATATCTAATAGGCATTGCTCCAACAGTCGTTAAAGCATTTCTATAGTTTTTAAAAAATAGAGAACCAAGTTCATGCTTTCTAGAAAATTAACGATGGGCATTGTTTTTACTCCAACGAGCACTGAGATCAGAAGTAATGACCATTATTTATGTCTAAAGGTTATTATAGAAAAAGTGAAACATATAACTAAAAAAGTCAAAGAAAGAGCCTTAAGCTAACCAATCTCTAATATTGAGTTCTAATGAGCATTTCATTGATGCCAATAACCATCGAAGTCAAAAATCGATTTGCCAACCAACCATTTATATGAAGTCAATGATGGTTGATGCCTCAGTAATGGGTGTTATTTTCTTACAATTATAATATGAAGTGACAGTTTTTTCTAATGGCTAGTTCTTTGTTACTCTTAAGAGAAATGGACAAAGAACTATTCCAACAACTGAGTAATTTATTGTGAAAGTTATTCTTAATTAAAAAGATTGTTATATTGTGAACAAAGAGTGATATGTCATAAAGAAAGGGAACATTCATTAATCAAAATTGAATGAGTTATCTTCAAATTAGAGTTTGAAAAACAAGTTGTTTTGAATATCTTTTCACATTTTGATACCACTTCAAGCCTACCTTGTGAGTGTACTTTAAGTGATCATTATTGCTTGAATGAGAGAGTTTTTCTCAATATTATAGTGATGTACTTTATCTAAGGAAATTCTAGATTTAGAAACCCTAAAAAACCTCAATTTATGAAAGGTTTAAGGTAGTACCTGAAAACTACTTTGGGTTAAGCTTAAGTAGTATTTGTGAACTACTTGTGAGAGGTTGATAGTGCCTAGGAATCTATCACTTATAAAGGCTTGGTAAGTATCCGAAAACTTACTTATGTAAAGGCTGTTGATAGTACCTTAACCTATCAATATACTAAAGGCTCTAGTGGAAATACTAAAGGATAGGACATGGACAAGTTATATCAAACCTCTATAAATCGTATATGTTGATTCTTCATCTTTTTCCTCATTTAGTTTAAAATTGTTAATGTGTTGTTGCCTTATTCAACCCTCTTTCTAAGGCACCAAGGGATAACATATATGTCACATAAGATACATTTACAACCCTAACCAAAAGAAATTTAATTCATAATGAGAAAGAAGAAAGAAAAGAAAAAAATCAAATCAGCCCTAAGAGTAGCCATAAACTTCTTATTGATCTTCATTGATTACTTACAACTTCTATCTTTAACTCTTTAGTGGCACCCTTGATATTTTCTTTAAGCCTCATTCCTTCTTTTAGGTTAATCCTTCATGCCTTAGTTATGGGTTAATTCCCTCCTTAAATAGTGCTCAAACCTTGTCTTCAAAAAAGGAAGCTTGCAAGCATTGAAAAGGAAGAGAATCCTTAGAAGAAACTTCTTGTGATTCTTTCTTTAACACTGTACATGGTCATGCACCATTATGTCATGATCTTATGCCTTTATGCCTATGCTTTTGCCTCTTTAATCCTCCTAAATGCATGACCATGCTTTAAGGCTATGCATTTTGGATCTCCCCTGCCTTCTTGAGCAACTAGGGCACACGACCATGTTTTGAGGTCATGCACTGCTCCTTTATTGCATTAGTTTTCATTTTTCTTCACTTCAACATATAAAACGCCAGTTAACATGTATTAGGTCTATTAACATGCAAAATTAAGTGGTAATGCATGAGTTTTAGGGAGGAATTAACTATAAAAGCATGATAAATATGATGCCAAATAGTAGGCCATATAGAACTATGGATTAATCTAACTTTAAGGTGATTTTCACTTTTATGACTTGTTCTCCCTTCTCCTTCCTCTTATTCTTATTATCTTCCTTATTTGATGAATCCTAGTAATTCTAATAGCCTATTTCTCTACCCTCATCTAGAATAAAGCCTTATCGAGTTCATCCATAGAATCACCCTTTACTTGTTTATCTTGTTCCTCAATAGCCTCTTCCTTAATTTCTTCAACCACTTTTCCTTTTTCATAAAGAAATTAGCTTGAGGCCTATGTTGATCTCTCACTCCAGCTTTCCTTGTTTCCCACGATAATTAAGTCCTCTTTTGATGGTCTAAGTTGGGATTTTTGGAAATTTTGACATACCTATAAAATTCTTCCTCAATTCTTGGCCTAATAGAAAATTCATATTGTCCACGATTCCTATTTCCTTCAAGTCATTATTTGTAACCCAAATAACCTAGAAAACTCTAAGATGAGGCACAACTATACTTGATGTTGACATAATTCTCCTAGTTGTTGAACAAATAGTCACCACTTCCCTCTTATAAGGGATCTTAACCTTTTGATGCACTATAGATGGCACTCCTCCCAACAAATGATACCATGATCTTCCTAATAACAATGAGAAGGTGATAAGGATGTCTACTATTGTAGATTCCACCATTGTCTCCATAATTTCAATTTTCACCACGGTTATAAACACTCTAATAATCAGCCTTCTACTATTATCATAGAACCAAATGATGTTATTTGATGTCTCCAAATCCTTCTCTAATACTCCAAACTTGTGCAATAACTCTAAAAGGAAAATGTTGATCACATATC
This sequence comes from Omphalea diandra, assembly GCA_949677035.1. Lineage (NCBI taxonomy): Eukaryota > Viridiplantae > Streptophyta > Magnoliopsida > Malpighiales > Euphorbiaceae > Omphalea > Omphalea diandra. The sequence goes on along the minus strand of CATIWR010038855.1, from coordinate 7,436 downwards.
CATCATCAACCATCACACATGAAGTTTGCCTCCCTTTTAGCTTAACCTTTATAAATAAAGCTAGATTGTGATCCATTCATTTTGGTGATAGGTTTTCATTGAAAAAGGTGATTTCCCCTTGTTAGTGACCAAAGCAACATCATCCTTTGATATAGCTTCCTTGAAGATAATCAAACTCAACAGTACATTAACCATAGCCTTGTGCTCTTGGAAAGTGATGAGTAGTTTCCACACACTATTCTAAGCTAACATCTTTTTCAATTAACTCAAAATATTTCTTTCACTACAAATTTATTTGCTTCTTCATCAATCCTCAGTTCCATTGGGGTTCCTTATCAAGATAATACCTTCCACTTTGGGTCATATGGCTCATATGTTCTTCTTTCTCTTCATCACTCTCCTACCACAATTTAATCATCTTTTCTCTTTTCACCTCTTTCATCTTCTCAATTAAACTTTTCCATGGATTAATAGCACAAATGATGACTACAATCCTCATAGGGATCTTCTCCTCAAATATGACCATCACAACCTCTTCAGGAATCCCATAATCAATCATAAAAGTACCTTAGTTTGAGGATAAAATATTGCAATAGTTTAGGAGGAGATTCCATCTTATGCTTAATCTTTGAGCATTCGATAGGACAACATTTTTGTTGTCAATGAGATCTTAGATCTCATGCCTCAACCTATAATATCATTAGTGTTATGCCCATCTTCTTAATGAAAACCATAATACATATTGGCATCACACCTCTTTCGTAGTGAATTAGGAGGTGATTTTTGTAGCCCTTTCTTTTGTAGCCTCTTGAATGCCTTAGACAAGGGCATACCAAATCTATGAATTACCTTGGGCCTCTTACTATATTCACATCAACTATTTTATTTCTTTTACTTTGAGCTTGTGATAGTGGATTTCTCCTTCCATCATATTACCTCTTTGATTCAGCCTCCAACTCCTTGGCTTACAAGCTGACTTCCCTAAGATCCTCAAAATTGCACACCAAAATGCCCTTAATCAGGGCATTTATCCTTGGCAATGCCCTCTTTATAATTATCCTCACCTGTTTCTTTCCAATTGGCTTGTAGTTGCTTTAGAGGCCACCTTCCTCCACCTTCTTATATAATCACTAAAATTTTCATTAGCTTTTTATTTCAATGACTCTAACTCATATAGTGTAACCTCTAATGTAGAGTTACAAGTATCATGTTTCTCAAAAGTCTCAATCAATTCTTTCCAACTTCCCTTGATAATTTTAAGCAGGTTATAGTACCATGGCTTTATAGACCGTTATAGCGATAACTCAAGTAACTTAAACATAGTGTTTATAGGTTCCCCATATGCCTTCATTATTAACACATAAGAATGGATATGGTTCGTGGCATCTTGAGTTTCAATAAACTTAGGAAGCTTAGGCATTTGAAAGTTCTTAGGAAGCTTTTCGAGCTTGCTGGCAAGTAACTCTTCAATTTTGATTCCTCTCTCCACTCCCTTTGTTTTCATAGCCTTTTGAATCTTCTCCAATTATTTAACAATATCATTAAATAGGGTGTTCTCCTTCTCACTCTCACTCTCTATAGGCTTATCAAGAGCTACAGTAGTACTCCTTATCTCTTTGGAAAAATTAATCTCATGATACTTTTTCTCCAAAATAGGCCATGATTAATTACCATGATTGAGATGCATCTATGGATGATTTCCCCTTACCGATCCTACTTGTGAATGTTTTTGCCTTCTTCAAAATCTCAATAAGGCATTTATTTACCTCTTCGATAATTCTTTCCTCCACAGTATAGTTTAGGTTAGCCTTTATCCTTTTTATGATCTCCAGCAGTAAGGTCAGTTTTATGATCAATTATGGTCTTTAGATCAACCTAGGTGTTTTATTTTTCTTAGATAATCGATTCCCCCTTGTCTTTTAGAAGGGTTTGGATAGAGCTATGATTACTATAAAACAAAGATATCAGTATGATGTATAAGTAAAATAACTAATACTTATATGCAAGGAATGCATATGTTATTAACAAAAAAAAAACCTTCCAACCTTATTCCTCCCACACTCGAGGTCTTGAGACTCTTTCTTAGGTGAGTTCTCATTCTTTTAATCATTCTTCTACCAATGAGGGTAGAGAATGCACATGGTTACTCAAATTAAGTAGGGTTAAAGTCCCAAAAAAACATATACATAAGAACTAAGAAATAATACAAGCCGTAAAATGAATCTTTTTACATTGTTTAAAAAAAAAAGGATTATAAGGAAATAAAGAATTCCTTTAACAAAGGAAGCAAGGGATGTACATGAATATTTATAGAAAGAGTGAAAGCTTTTTACAAAGAGGGATAGGGGAATATATAAATATTTACATTAGGGGTAGTTACATTAAAAGGGAATGGAGTAAAATTACATTTACATAAAAGCGATAAGTGAACATTGTATTTACATGAGGAATATCTAGCCATGTCCTTTAAGGACTTCAACCCTTCTTTGGAGAAGAAATGCAAACAAAAAGTGTGTCCTATTCCAAGGTACTATTGGCTATTACATATGCCTAATAGTTGAAATGGTTATTGCAGTTGATAGCTCCCATAAGCATAGGGGACGATTATCATAACCTCTATTTAATATACTTGAAGGTACTTAGCTTATGAGTTATGAACCTTTTTCACTATCTCCTAAGCCCGAATGGAGCTTAAGTATCAAGTTTGGAGAATTCATCAATTTTCTCTAAGGGTGGACCTGGTGCATCTAGTGAAGTGTGAACGCTACATGAATGTAATGGATTAATCAATAATAATGTTAATATGGCAAAAATGTGAATCAGAGATTAAATGCAAAGTCAATTTTAAGTCCCAGCGAAGTTGCCATTGTGAGAACCTAAAACATGGATTAGGGTTATGCTCGAACAAGTGGAATCTTACTAGCGACTCTATCCTTTTATCAATCAATAAGGAATCGAGCGGATGCAAGTTATACATAAGTAGTAACCCCCTACATATGGCTCATGTTTGGATCAAGGGGGATCCTTTAGGCCTCACACAAGTTTTAATCCTTTTTTTCCAATTTTGGTGGTCAATAGGGGACCAAGGCGGGGTAACATATTAGTATTGTCCCTAATGGAATGTAAAGTCACCACTCGACTTTGGTCAAGACAAGAATTTGGACAATGAAAAAATATAAATTTACCTAAGTTGTCTAAAAGGCCCAATTCGTATTCACCCTATTAGGGATCGAGTTTGATAATTAGGTACAGCTTGTGGAAGAGGTTAGGCACCCCCAAACTGCCCAAATGTTGGGATTTGGCCTTTGGGTATCCTTGGTTCATTTTTACCATTTTAGGCCTATTATTAATTAGTATGATTAACACTATAAAAATGTTTGTAACACGATCTAATAAAGCACATCAAAAAGCAATACAATTAATCTCAATGGGTAAGGATAATACATCTAATGTCCTAAAAGGGATCATGCATATTCACTAAACATAGTTATGATCATCAAGATCATCATGCTTATCAAACTTACCAAATGTTAAAATGACTACCTAAATGCACATATTAGTGATCACCATAGAAATAAAGCAACAAAATGAAATGAACTCAAGCAAACGATCTCACCAAATCTCTAAGTTAAGGAACCTATATATGTAGTTATGTCCACCATTCCATAGCGATGATAAGGCAACATGGTAAACCATATATGAAGCACTGATAATGAAAAGCAAGAGAAATATAAAGATATGATGTAAGGAATTCATAAAGCATATATGGAGGATAAAGGAGAGGCCTTGGGCAAGGATTGAAGTTACCAACTTGGATTCCTAGGATTATTGAATACTCATCCATTAATGCTCTTAAAGAGTCATAGCATCTTCAAGATATCCATAACTATTAAGGGAAGTAGAATATCAAGATGGTGAGAAGACAAATCACATAAACCTAAAAGGAGGGATCATATAGTAATGAGCTTTCTCTTAAACATGTTTATAGCAACCACATAAAGAAGAGAAAATGGTCAAGCTAGTGAGCTAACCATCTCCTCTTAATGAAAAAGACAAAACTCACAAGAATAGTAAGTGAATCATAATCATGCAATAGGATTATGGCATCCTCAACAATAGAGAATTCCTTATCCCAATCATATCTTTAATAATATTAATCATAAACACAAAAAAATAAAAAGAGAAAAATATAAAGAACATGAATTCAATCAATTAGAAAACAAGTGTAAAACCCTTCCATTTTGATCCTTGCTCCACTGAATGGAAGAATAAGGGGTCACAGATGTAAAACCTAGCCTTATTCAATGGTTAAAGCTTAAAAGAGAACCCATTAAACCCTAAAAAATAAAGGAAAATGAATGGGGAAGAAGGAAGAAAAAAATAGTGTTGTTCCTCAATCAAAGTGGGTTGTACAAACCAACTGGTGGTCTATATAGCCTACTTAATGGATTGGACAGACCATAAAGAGATTTGTACAAACCACCTAGACTGAGATTTTACAAAAATGAAAAGGAAAAGAAAAGGAAAATTTGAGAAAAAGCAAGTTTGAATTTTAGATGCTCTTCTAATTATGGCTTACCCTTAAAGGCATTAGAGTTTATGGATTATTCTTCAAATGCAAAGGAATATGCAAAACAAAGTCTCAAAAACCTTGGGAGATACCTTGGATCATTGGTTTGATGGATTAAATGTTTAGTTTTGATGTATTTAGGGTGTTTGAGTAGTAATTTTGGTAGAGTAACACTAGAGTTTCTAAGCCTCTCCCTCTTTTTCTCTCTAAAACGGGGTATTTATAGATGGAGAAGGGTGCACCAAAGCTAGAATGGTTTTGGTTGTAATTCATTCATGACCTATAGACAAGGGCTATGAAATTTATGGAATTAAGGTTTCAAAGTGATATGTACAACCAAGAGGCTAGCTATACAGCCAAGTAATTTGTAAGGAATAGGGTTCTAGAATTTTTTATAGAGTAGGGTTTGTTACTTGATTGTACAGCTAAGTAGATAGTTGTACAACTAAGTGACATAGTTGTATAACCATTTAAATAATGGCAAACTAAGTTGGGCTTTTGGGCTTGCCTTGAGGCTTATCCAAGGCTTTTTAGAACCTTTGTTCTTCTTTCTTTTGTAATTTCCCTTGCATTTTAGGAAATAAACTCTAATACTTTTTTTTTTGCCCTAGTGCACCAAGAAGGGGGGGAGGGGTTGAATTGATGGGAGACTAAAAATTTGGAGGGAAGGTAAGGAGTTTAAAGAATTAAGAGAAGGTAGAGAAAATAAACAGAAGGTGTTTATAGTGGTTCTGGCATTAACAAACCCTATGTCCACTTCCTAATTCTTCATAATTGGGTATTTCACTCAACTAAAGATGGTGTTTTCAAGCTCATACCTAACTTATGCAATGTGTTTTATAGCTCACACACAGCTTTTACATTTTGTGTTTCTAGGCTCACATAAAACCTTACTCCAATATTTTGGACAAGCTCACATTTCAACCTATTACAAGAGTTTTGGAAGCTAGGCTAACTCTCAACTTCATTACAAAGGTGTTTAATGCTAACACCAAACAATCAAGAACTCACAATCAAAGAATAAGAAGATGTGAAGCAAGTTTGTAAGAGTTTAGTTACAATAAATGAAATTCTTTTGTATCTATGTTTGTTTGGTGGTGTATTTATAGGCAACAACCAATAAAGAGACATTACTCATAAACTATGCCTAAATCTCTAAAGTGAGCTGGGCAGATTTTGTATTAAATTCCAATCAAATTAAAGTCACGGCCATGACTTGCATTTCGCAATTGCGAATTTCTAATTTACACTAGAAAGCCTGAAATCACGATAGAGAACTCTGTTTTGTGTCTAACGACTAATCCACGTGTCTTTCTCACATTAGTCATCCAAGAAATATAGTCATTATGTTTAACCAACCAACTAAAAGTCATGGTCGTGATTGGGTGCAACTGAAACCGCGAATTCCTCCGTTTGGTGAGTAGAAAAACACTTTCTTTGGTTGCAATCACAACAGGTGCTTCCCTTTGCAAATTTTGATATTCCAACGATTGCTTTGGATACTTGGTGTGTCGTGGTTGCAGACTTGGTTCCCTCCTTTCAGCTACAAAATTTTTGGTCACAATATAGGATGCGAACACCACTGCGAATTCCTCAATGTGACAGTCAAGTTTCCCTTAGCTAGATCATGGTTGCGATTTCCTCTATGAATTCTTATAGCCTAACTTCATCCATCCATATTGCAAGGTCATAGTAGTGAATTAAAGGATCCTGACCACAAATTTGGATGTCTTACTTAAAATTAGAGATTTAGACTTTCATCCATTTCAATGAAAACCTAACCTATACACTGCAAAAACAACACTTAAACAAAACATTAGAACCAATCAATCTTCATTGTCAAGATCAAAAGACACTTATGACTTAGGTTTGACCAACCTAGACCAACAGTTTTTATCATCGGGCTTCCATCATAAGGCCCAAAACCTGGTGCTTACACTAAATTTTTTCCTAGTTTGCTTAATGTTCTTTCCTAAGATATATCAAACCTACTTCTATCAAGTAATCTTTTGATTCCTCTTTTGGAGTTCTTGAGATACAAAGTATATTAAGTTCTATGAAAAACCTTTAAAATCAAATGAATCATGTATATATATTTTTACATACCATTTAATTAACACCATGAATTATTCAATCTATTATATGAAATCCCTTCCCAATTTATTAACATAAATCCAATCAACTAAGAGGTGGTCAAGCTCCTACTTGTATTAAACATAATAACTCATAGCTTATTTGAAAATAACAATATCTTAAATAAATAAAACAAAAATAAATCTATTATTGTGATTAGGCTTTCAATAGCCTTAACTATAAAGCAATTAGTTCAAAATAAAAGAAATTAAACTCAAAAGGTCTAAGGAAGAACACATGATTTTCTTGGCAATGAAGAATTGACAATGGATTCTTATTCAACTCCTCGCAGTTGTCTAGTTTTACTCCCCTTGTTTCCTTACTCTCTACTTTCCTCTTACTTAAAAGAAAGCCTTTTCTATAAGAAATATCTCCTTCATTCACTAATAATTAACGCCTATATAGTAGGATTTGTATCTTTCTAAGAACTTTCCTCTAAAACTATATAATAAGAATCCATATGTAGATTAGAGCTGACAACTCATCCTTCCAAAATAAAAGCAACTCCCTAAGGTAAATCAATATGATAATTTACCCCCTACTTGAATTAAATCATTAGGCACATACTGGTAAGATGTGTTTATGTCTTAACTTTATAAGCCTTCTACCCCTCAACTAAGCTTCACTTTTCTCTATAAATTGAAATTTTTGCAAATTGATAGTTAATTCTCCAATTCTAAGCTCAACTAACCTAAAATATTAAGTTTACTTTCTTGAACATAAAACTTAAATA
>CATIWR010038805.1:0-20511 GCA_949677035.1 Omphalea diandra | reverse complement strand
ATCTACTTCAATTACTCCTTAATTCTCACTAACCATGCATGATTAACATGTTATGAGATGTTAATTCCAGTTAAGAAGAAGATAAACTTACTTACCTACTGCCCAGAATTAAAAAAAACTTGGCAGCTCACTCTTCTCCCTCGCTTCTTCTTCTTCTTCTTCCTTTCTTTCTTCTTCCTTTGCTCTCTCTTGTTTCTGTTGTACCCCTCACGTTTTTCCCTCAAATCAGACCCTAATGGTCTGTATTTTATCTTAAATAAGTCAACAGATTGGGGCTGGTTTCCTATTGGTTCAAAGTTAAAAGTTTTGCTTTTAGTCCCTCTTCCTCACTCATTAAGCACATCTATCCATCCATCCATCTCCTAATTCCTAGATACTCCTTATACTTTTAATTAAGCTCTAAAACACCATTATTTATGATATTATAACATGCACACAACATAAAACAATTTGCCATAGAACTATACAAACACTACATATATGTTCCAATGTCCCCAAATGCAATGGTACTTCTAAATGATTATTTATCTAATGCATATGCTCATGTGATAATGCTAATGAATGTGACTAGGGATGTTACATCTTGGATCACCTCTTTAGCTTGAATAGCTGTTGACAATAGTGTAATATAATTAGTTGGTTTGATTGTGAATCGATCTTGAATTTTTAACCTCAATCATTTTATAAACGTTTGGCACTTCAATTCCTCTATAGCCACATACTCTAGGACATATCTCGAGAGTTTAATGAATTGTACCTCATAATCTACCATTGTCATGTCATTTTATTTTACTTGGAAAAACTCTATCTTCGTTTAATCTTATTATGCTATTGATGTGCATTTATTTACAAACTCACTTAGAAAATAATCCTAAGTTAAAGTCAATAGTTGAACAGTGCTACTAGAATTATCTCCTACCAATCTAAGGCATTCTTTTGAAGCAAAGATATTGCACACTTTAGCTTTTGGTTTGGGGGTACATTCATGCCTGTTTAAGATTCTCTTAATTCTTCTAAACCACTCCCTAGTCTAAGCAAGATCTATAATGCCCTTAAAGTCAACTACTTTTTGCTTCCTCAATCTGTCATAATTCTTATCTAGAGTAGGTCTCACATATGCTTATGTAGCATGTCTCTATATCATCTTAGTAAATATATGATATTTGGGTTTACACCTGCAGCTAGATTATTCCCTAACAACTCAAGATCCTTTACAACATGTCCAACATGCTTACATGCATGAACAAACTCAACATACTCATCCCTAAACTATAGGCCAACATGAAATCTACAAGGTACATCCATTCTCTTATATGCCAATGCATACAAATATTAACATAATGCATATATTATATACCACATATTCACATTACATATATCTATAAAATCTTTTACTTACTCTGATACCACTAAAATATGACATCCGAATTCCTATATTTTGTTTATCTAACTTTGCTCCATTTGTTAAGTGGTTTGAGGTGTTAATTTACACTTAATAATTATTTCCAAAGCATATGCATTAACTCATTCATAAAGGATGAAGTACTAAAGGGACATATCATCATTAAAATTCTCTAATGACATCCCATTATCATGAAAAAAAAGAATCCATCTTCATTATTTTGAATGCTTTATATGTCTTATATTGCAACATAGTAAGTACTTACAGTAAAACACACATGGCTAAAAAAACAAAACACTAAAAGATTGAATACTGGCCTAATCTCTTTTAAACTGTTAAACAATAACTTCAAAATGTGATTAGATACAATCTCTAGTCTACTTTTCCTAAAAGAAAATTAATGCAAAGGAGTGAGCTTGCATACTCAATAATTAAACAATTAATGATACTTTAATTACAAATAACACACCATGCATGTAATGAAGAATTTCTAACCTTTAATGCTACACAAGCTATCAAATGTTATTGCCACATAAACTATCATATCTTATTGCCAAATAGGCTACCATATGTTATTGCCACTAGCTATAGGATATCATTGCCACATAGGCTATCAAATGTTATTGCCACATAGGTTATTGGATATATCTTGTCATTATCACATAAGACAAATCATTTCATTGTCACATAGGCTATAGGATACCATTGCCACACAAGTAGTATCATATCATTGCCACATAAGCTAGCCTTATTAAATTTCAATGCCACATAGGCCATATATTTCTCTTTAGTTGCCACACAAACTATTCTTTTCTTATTGTTTTGTTAACTAATATCAAGTAATAGTCCTTCAACAATTCACATATAAATCTAACAAAATTTTGGCAATATAATGACTAATAACAACACCTATAAACCTTGACAAATCATATCACAACATACATTCACTCTTAATCCACAATCTATCAACATGTCCTAAAAATAAATAATTCAAAATCTAACTTTCATCAAAGTATCCACCAATATCATCTTATTAAGTAACATTTCAACCCATAGCATACAAGTTCTTAGTATTTAACCAATCACATGTTTAAGTACCATTAACTACTTACTTACCTTTATCTTCAGCTTATTAAGCTATGGATGTCCTTAGGCAATTCCTAATATTATCTTCAATGCCGTGAGGACCTATTTATATGCATTAAATCAATCCATGGTGATAAGGTGAGATTTTTATTTCTTTACGTATGAGTGCTATAGTAAAATATCATGACCTTTGTAGGCTATTTCTATCATTACTTTTGCCCTATAAGTTCAAATGACCTAATTCCTTTTCCTACATAAACTAGACATATATGTGTACAAGATAACCAAAATTCAGCTTAAAATATGCAATACATAATTTTATGGTGAAATTTATAAATTTGATATGTTATTGTAATTATATGCTAAACAAACCCATAAACTTAGCAATATCTAAGAACATAGATATCCAATTGAAAAAATGATTTAAAGGCAATTATTTACATGCAAATTAACATTTTTCATGTTTTTTCACTTTCTTTAGCTTAGCTTCTATGGTCCTCAAAATTAATGGGCAAATCTCAAACTTTATAAGCATAAACATATTTAGAATTAGTCCTAATCATAAGAGCCATATCTCTTATCACACAAAATCTTAAACAAAAATTCTTTATAAGAATTTAGATGAGACATAATGATACATTTTCTTGTTTTTCACTTCACCTAATTCCCATTCTATACCTATTAAATTCTTTGAAAACATAACTAATAGATTGAGTAGGTTTCAACAGGAATCAATCACAATCAAGGTGTAATATCTCTTCATACATAACTTATTTAACAAAAATATTTTATAAAAATTACATGAGACATAATGCCTAAAATTTTTATTCTTTTCACTTTACCTAATTCACCTTTAGGGTAATGAAATCATAGGTGCAATAGTCTGCCCATAACATACAATAAAAATGAATTAAGCTCATACTCACTCCCATTAATTTCTCACATATGAAACCTAGCTATAATTATTTCATAAATCCTTCTAATTGTTCATGATTAATATTCCATGGAGGAGAAATTTCATGGCGAAAAAGTATAAATCACATACCTTTTTTTGAAGCTTGAAAACCTCAAGATTCCTTTCTAGTTAACCCTTTCTAGTTAACTTCTTATTCTCCCTTATTCTCTTTCTTCTTCTTATTCCTTCTTTTCATTTGTTCCTTCTTTCTTTCTTTCTTTACTCTCTCTTTTCTCCTATATCCCCTTGTTTTCTCCTCCTTTATCAATCACTAATGGTAGAGAATTCTAATTTGTATTCTTATTATAAAGATTGGTAGCTTATTCCTATTGGTTAGAAGATTGAATTTTCTCTTATAGTCCATTTTCTTCATTCTTACATCACCTTTATACCTCCACTTATTTCCATCAAATACTTATATGCTTAATAAGTTCCAATATTACCCTACTTAAGTTATAATTGTTGTGAATGCTAAAAGGATAATGTTTGGAGAACATGTGACCCTAAGGTATTGGACTCACTCCTCTACTTTGAATGATGTATTTTATATGATAACCAAAGTATAACAAAATCAAGAGAAGTTCTAAGGTTTGTATTGCAATGTTTTTAGATGATTTGAACAGACCTAATGAACGTTAAAGGGGTAGATTATTATGAATTCTATGAGGAGTATGTTTGGACAACTTATGACCCCAAGATCCATGAGTGTTAAAGGATCATAACAAGTTTAATAGGCATTATGCAAGTTCAACGGGCATTGAACATCTCCCAACAGGTATTGGACCATTCAACGAGCATTAAAGAATGAATAATAGATGTTGATTAGATGTTTTAAATTGCCTAAGTCTTATGGAACTCACAATGGGCATTGTCCCTTTGCAACAAGTGGTGGAGAAGTGCTCCAGGTTGAGCTATGTTGGACCTCCCCATGGCCTTTAAAGTTTTGCGATGGACATTGAACTAGCTTAGTAATAGGTATTGCATATTTGCAATAGGCATTGGAAAAGTATCCAAGCTCGAACAAAAGCTTCTAAAACTCAAAACGGGCATTAGCACTTCTCAACAAGGATTAGAAAAGTGTCTAAGCTTGAGCAAGAGCTTTTAGAACTCAAAATGGGCATTGGCACTTCTTAATAGGAGTTGAAGAAGTTTCCAATGTGCATTGCAAATTGCTTAGCGGGCATGGAAAGCAACTATGCAAAGTTTGAAAAATAGAGCACAAGGTTTAAACATTCTAGAAATAAATAACAATCATTATTCTTGCTCCAATAGGCATTGTAGTCAAAGCCAATGAGTGTTAAATGATGATCAATAGGCATTAGAAGTAACTGTTACAAGCTCAACAACGTTTGATGAAGAACAATAGGTGTTGTCACCTCTAACGTCTGGTTTTGTAAAAAAGCTGTCAGACATAACATCAATTGTTTCAATGGCTAGTTTTGAAGTTTGGCTATGTACCAAGCATTTTTTAAGACTTGAAAGGTTAGAAAAGTTTAGAGAAACTTTGTGAACAACTTGTAAATGTTTTAGCAAGTCTTTGTGCAAACCCTTTAGGGTGTTGCTTGTATTTTAGGTATATTAAGATTCCTCTTTTACTTTTTTTGAGAGTAGGTTTTCTTGAGCACTAGAAGTATATTTACTACCTAATTGAGAGGCATTGACACTGCTTGGATCTATCCTTACTAGTGGTTTTAAAGGTTGGTAGTACCCCTAGAAAAATACTAAGGGTTGGGTTAGCTCTCCTGTTCGTTATAAAAAAGAGTAATCGTAAAGGTTTTCCTTGAGCTAGAAAAAGGGAAGGTTATCCTTGAGCTTATAAAGGCGAAGGTTCTTCCTTAGCCTATAAAAAGGAAGGTTTTGTTTTTAAGCCTGAAAAAGAATAGAAAGGCCTAAGTAAAAGCTTAGGGAGTGGAGTAGGCATGTTGTTGAACCGCTATAAAATCATTGTATTGATTTGCATTATTTGTTTTTGCTTAGTTTATCTGTGTTAGTGTTTTTTTATTTACAACCCAATTCACCCCCTCAGTCTCAACATCTGCCATTCATTCCAACAATTGGTATCGAAGCTTATCCATTTTTGAAGCTTAAGTGCAAGAGGTACACGATCATGGCAACCTTTAAGTTTTCTTATTGTGTAAGCTTTTAAAGAAATGGACCAAATCAAACTAGAAAAAGCAGTTTGTGAATGAAGCTAGAAGACCACCATTAAGAGGAAAAAGGAAGAAGGAGTTTAATGAATTCCACATCCATAAGTGATGATGAATTTTCGTGCAACAGAAGATAAAAAAGAGAAAGGTAAAAAAGAAAATAAAATTTGGATGTCTAATGGCCAAGGAAGATGAATTGTAACATCCCTATCCTTATTCATTAGCACTATGACATAAACATATTCATTGCATAAATGATTTGCAACCCCACATGAACATATGCATTGGATAAATGATAATTTAGATATGTGAATTGGGTAAGCACGATGATGACACTTGCACCATTGCATTTGAGACATTTAAACATATATGTAATATTTGTATAACTGCATGGAAAATTATCTTCTGTTGTGTGCATGATATAACATCATAAATAATGGTGTTTTAGAGCTTATTTAAAAGTATATAGAGCATATAGGGATTAAGAGATGGATGGAGGTGATGAAAGAGTAAAGAAGAGGGACTAAAAGATGAATATTGAACTTCCAACCAATGGTAGTGAGACACCATGATTTTATTTTATTATAGGTATACAAATTAAGATTTTCATCATTTAAGATCAAATTATAGAGCCAAAACATAAAGGAGTGCAAAAAATAGAAAGAAAGAAAGTAAGAAAGGAGGAAGAAGAAGAAGAAGAAGAAGGAGAGGGAGAAAAGTGAGCTAGCTTGGAAGAAACCCTAAGCTTTTCTAGTTTTGGCAAAAGAGGTAAGTGATTTTATCTTCTTCCCACATGAAATTCCTCCCTCATAACATGTTAAACATGCATGATTTTGAAGAATAATGATGCAATTTGAGGTAGATATGAAGAATTATGGAGTAATTTGAGGTAGAGCTCATGTATAGAGGTTAAAGCTCAAAGGAAATAAGAGCTTATTATGTTGGTTTTATTATTAGAACAGATTTTGTACCCACGATTTCATAATCCTTGATGAGAAATTAAGGAAAGTGTAAAACATGAAAGTTGTATCTTTATTCCCCATATAAATGCATATAAAACATTTTTTCTTAATTTGGTCTGTGTGAGGAGAAATGGCTCCTTCATTAAGGCTGGTTCACAACCAACTAAAATCTCTTCAGTTTGGTTGTTTTCATATATTTTGATGACTATATGTACTAATTTAGTCAAATTAAAAACATGAAATTTGTAGGATTACATCCTATCTAAATACTTGTAAATAAATTTTGCTTAATTTATAGTGTGGAAATAGATATGGCTAATTGATTGTCACTAACCCTGAACTCGATTAAACCTCATCAGTCTTTTAATTATGTTTTCAAGAATTTAATGGCCATAGAATCAGAATTTGATGATGTGCCAAAACTTAAAAATTGTATATTTATGTTTGATATACATTCATGTAAAATATTTTTGCCAAATTTAGCATGGTTGATGAGATATTGCCCTTTTATCATGATTGATTGTCAACATGTTGAAAACTGCTCATCTTGAGATTGCTCATTTGTTTTGGTGACTTTATTGACTGAATTAGACAATGATTAAAACAAAAAAAAAGGTTCCTTTATGTGTTTTTTAGCTTTTGGTAAATCAGTTTTGAAATTTGGTTTGTAAAATTTTAGATATACCCAAGATTGTATTAACTACTTTGACTGAGATGACATTGAAATAAGGAAAAATTCGAAAATTCACCACATTTTCTATATGTCTTATATTGATTTGAAATTTGATTATGTTGTTTCATTATGTGTTTAGTTTATTTAGGAAAAAGAATCAAGTCATTTGGGTAAGTATAATAAGAGTTATTATAGTTAGACTATAGCAAGGTTAGGCTATCATATAAGAAAAACATGCATAAACACTAGGTTTACTTGCATGGAACATGCCCACAATTGCATACCAAGCATTCATAATCATTTTGGCATACTTATAACCACGTATATATCAAATGTTAGGATCTCAATAGTTTGAGGAAGCCTAAGAGAGAGGACCATACCTACCATAAAAGTTGGTCGCATCAAAAGGTGAGTAAAAGCCATAATTGGATTCTACTGTGTATGTGTGGTGATTTTATGATATGGTCATGTTCTATTACATATATATGTGATTGAATTATTACATTTTACATGTGAATACAAGTCAAGTGAGAATTATATGCTCTTAATTATTGCTTGGTATACCATTGTGAATGAACACTTGCATATGGAACTAAAAGGATGTTGTGACTGGTTTGTCAAACACTTTCAAATCACTTGGAAAAGGGACCAATATGTCCTATTGGCACATGTTATTGATCAAATGATTCACTTGTTATATGCTGGACAATAAAATCAAATGTTACTTGAATCACATGAATTCCTAGGACTAGTGTTTGCCTTTGAAGTTCACGATAAAAATCAATCTATTGCATTTGCACTTGCGTAGTCAATTTTTATACTTATAATGTATCCTAATGACATTTGATTGTTGGTTATGCCATAAGAATCTAATTATTATTTTTACTCATTGTGTTGCACTCACTAAGTTGCAATTATATTTTTTAGATACTGAAACATAAGGTTTGGATATTTTGGAGCATAAAGTTTTGCATATAGACACATGAATCACAAGTCATCGACTGAATTCCAACTCTCTTTATCCTTATGTCATGTACATATATCTAAATATGAACTAGGTTATGGTCACTAGCCTTGAATATTAGTTAACATATATCTACATTAAATACATGTTGGATTAAGTATGTACGATAAATTAACCTTTATGTATATGTAATTTTGAACCTAAATGCCATAATTTGTAAATGAAAATGGTCGTTATAGTTTTTGGTGTCAGAGCAGGGATATGTTCCATAGGGATATACATATGAACATGACATGTCTTTTGCACTATTATGCATTATCATATGACAAAGTCTTATATGTCTATATGGCTTTAACATAGGGTAGTCATGGTAGTACCCATGGCTCACCAAGGAGAGAGAAGTCATCTAATTTGCATTCCATAGAAGCATCATGCCAATCATTAAGAGATTAACCTGCTGATAGAGTTAGATCTCCTACACATTCTCATGCATTACACAAATCTCATGGGCAGCCACAACATAGAATTAGTGAACCAATAGTGTAGGGTCTAGAAAATCAAAGGGAAAAAAGGGATGACAAATTAAGAAAATAAGGTGCAGTTGACTTCAATAGTACCACAGATCCATTAGTGGTAGAGAAATGGCTAAAAAGAACACAAGGAGTTTTTAATTTGATAAAATGCACACTAGAAGAAAAGTTTGATTATGCAGTGTCGCTATTATAGGAGGATGCAAATGATTGGTGGGAAACTATTCTAGAGAGTGATGTCCAACCTCTAGTGCTTACATAGGAAGATTTTCTTCATGAGTTTAATGATAATTAAATACCAGAAGTGCACAAGGATGATAAAAAAAAAAAAAAGGAATTTCTGAACCTAAAATAAGGGGAGATGACTATAACTAAGTATGAGGTAAAATTTAATAAATTATCTCATTACGCATCCTTCATGGTGGCCACTAACAATGATAAATGTTGAAAGTTTGAAAAGGACCAAGATATGATATCAAAAGTAAGATCACAACTGCTAATCTTGAAAGTTATGTCAAGCTAAAAGCCACTGCAATTAGTATGGAAAGATTAGAAAAATAAAGGGCAGAGCAACGAGTAAAAAGAGGGCCTATTAAGTTTGTGGCAGATTTTAATAGAAAGAAAGGCAAACATTGAGATTATATGCCATCACAGTCTAGTGCTAGGGATGGTTACTCTAACTATAGAGGCAGGGGATTAGGAGTTTCATTATATGCAAGCAGAGGTCAAGGCTAGGTTATGCAACAACGATTATGGTAGACAACATATGGGTTAATATAGAAAATTGACTGGTGTGTGCTACTTTTATGGGTCTTTTGATTATATGCTTAAAGATTATTCTGAAAGATACAGAATGTCAGAGTGAGGCAGAGGTAGAGGTACAACTACATTAGATTCCACAGTTGAAGTTTCAAAAGCAAGTGGAGTTAGAGTATCATTTGGCAGGGGGTAAAGGCAGAGGTAGAACAACCACAATTGGCCAAGGTATGAGCAGATAGAAGTTCAGATTATAGACCCCCGATACAGGCCAAAGTATTTACCATGACTAGACAATAAGTTATTGTTATCCTAAAAGTTATCACTAGTAAACTCTTTCTCCATGATTTAGAAGTCAATGTATTAATTAATCTTGGCTCCATATGTTCATTCATTTCATTGAACATGGTATCACAATTGTGAAGTAAGCATTAACCTTTAGGTTTTAACCTATGTGTTAATACTCCTTTGAGAGATGTGATGATTGTGGATAAGGTATGTCATGATTGTGTGATTCACATTAATGAAATTAAGTTGAATGTTCATCTAATACTTTTACCACTCCATGAGTTTGATGTGATACTAAGTATGGATTGGTTGTCTAAATAGTATGCAATAGTAAACTATTTTACTAAGGAACTTATTCGAGAATCTCCAAATTAGATAAGGGTTGTGTTTCAAGGGAAAGGCAAATTGAACCAATATGTCTAGTTTCTGCTATCAACACTTTTCGCATGATTAAAGGTGGTTGTGAAGCTTATTTAGCATATGTGGTAGACATAAGGTTCATTAATGAATTACTTCAAAATATTCTAGTGGTAAATGAGTTTCCAAATGTGTTTCCAGCTAACTTACTTAGTTTGCCACCTAGTAGAGAGAAAGAATTCACAATTGAGTTAGTCCTAGGAATAACATCGATATTCATTCTATCTTATAGGATGGCTCTAACTGAGTTGAGAGAATTAAAGACCCAATTATAGGAACAACTTGAAAAGGGATTTATCAAACTTAGTGTGTCACCTTATGGTGTTTTAGTATTATTTATTAAAAAGAAAGATGGGACAATGAGGATGTGTATTGATTATAGGCAGTTGAATCAGGTTATTGTAAGGAACAAATATCCTTTACCCATGATAAATGATCTACTTGACCAATTACAAGGAGCACAAGTGTTTTCTAAAATTGACCTAAAATCAAGATAATATCAGCTCAAAATTTCGAACCCTGATATATCGAAGGCAGTTTTCGAACCAGGTATGGGCATTATGAATTTTTGGTGATGCCATTTGGTTTGACAAATGCACCGCTCATATGAACAAAGCATTCCAGCCATACTTAGACAAATTTGTAATTATGTTCATTGATGACATACTTGTGTATTCAAGGAGTAAATAGGAGCATGAACAAAATTTGAGAATTGTGTTGCAAATTTTGAGAGAAAATTAGTTATTTGCTAAATTAAGCTAGTGCGAGTTTTGGATTAACCATGTAGTATTTTTAAGACATGTAGTTTTTGAAAAGGGCAAAGATGGATCCAAACAAAATTGAAGCAATAGTAAAATCAAAAACCACAAAGAATGTTGTAAAAGTCCAAAGTTTCTTATGACTAGCTTGCTATTATCATTGATTTGTTAAGGGGTTTTCACTTTTAGCTGCTTGTTTGACTAAGTTACTTCAAAAAATATAACTTTTTTAGTGGTCTAAAGCATGTTAGGAGAGTTTTGATGAATTAAAAGATAGATTGATATTTGCTCTAGTGTTAGCCATTCCTATTGGTAATGAAGGATTTGTAGTTTATAGTGATGCCTCTCATTAAGTTTGTAATGTGTTTTAATTCAACATGGTAAGGTAATTGCATATGCATCTAAACAAATTGAAGGCTTATTAATTATCATACCAGTGCATGACCTAGAATTTGTTGTCGTTGTGTTTGCTTTGAAAATATGGAGACATTACTTATGTGGAGAAACTTTTTAGATATTTACATATTACAAGAGCTTAAAGAATTTGATGAGCTAAAAAGAATTAAATATGGGACAAAGGTTGTGGTAAAAATTATTAAAAGATTATGACCATTAAGTATCACCCATGGAAGGCAAATGTGGTTGTTAATACTTTAAGAAGAGGCAGTGTAGCTCATTTATAGGTATTTCCATTATCTTATTTAGTTCAATTATGAGCTATGAATATGGAACTAAACATATGAAAGAATGGGGTATTAATTGCTACTTTTCAAGTAAGAACAATGTTGCATGATCGATTTAAAGAAGCGAAAGGTAAGGATCCAAAGTTATATAGAATGATTGAAATGGTAAAACAGGGGAGACATGGTGATTTTGATATTTGAAATCATGCCTTGATATTGGGTTCTCGTATTTGTGTGCCTAATGTTGATAACTTGCAAAGAGAAATCCTAGAAGAAACACACAATGCTCCATATGCCATGCATCTAGGAATGGCGAAAATGTATAATACCCTATAATCTCATTTTTGGTGGCCTAAAATAAGGAAAGATGGATCAGCTTATGTTTCAACATGTTTGACTTATCAGCAGATCAAAACAGAACATCAAGCAATTGCTGGAAAATTGAAACCATTGACAATTCTAGTATGAAAATGGGAAAGAACAACCATAGACTTTGTATATGGGTTACTGAGGACTTCAAAAAAGAATGATGCTATATGGGTGATCATTGATAGACTAACTAAGTCGACTCACTTTTTGCCTATTCGATGGGGTAGTTCACTTAAGCACTTAGCTAAGAAATATGTGAAATTTTTAGATTACATGGCATTTTAGTGTCCATTTATCAAATAGAGATCCATAATTTGCATAACAGTTTTGGATCAATTCGCAATAGGCTTTAGGTACCATGTTGAGTTTCAGTACTACTTTTCATCCTTAAATAAATGGGAAATCAGGAAGGACAATTTAAACACTTGAAGACATACTTCGAGCATGTGCTATAGAGTTCAAATGTGCATGGGATGAATATATTGCCTTGATTGAATTTGTTTATAATAATCATTATCATAACAGTATACAATGGCACCATATAAAAGCACTATATGGAAGAAAATGTCAAAGTCCTATCTATTGGGATGAAGAACGAATGTGTGTTTTAAAAGGGCCATAACTAGTGCAAAACACTATGGATAAGGTGAAGGTAATCAACAACAAACTTAAAGTAGCACAAGACAGGCAAAAGTTCTATGCAAACCAACATAGAAGAGAAACAGAATATGAGGTGAGAGACAAAGTGTTCCTTTGGTTCACTATGGAAAGGAATAATTCAATTTGGTAAGAAGGGGAAACTAAGTCCTCGATACATAGGACCATATGAGATCTTAGAAAGAACTAGTCCATTAGCTTACATGCTAGCACTACCCCGAAAGATGGCTTAAATGGCTCAAATTCATGATATATTTAATGTGAATATGCTCAGAAAGTATCAGTCTGATCCTACACATATACCTAGGGATCCAACGATAACAATTGCAAATGATGTAAGTTATGTTGAAGAACTAATGAAAATCATTTGTTATAAGACAAAACAGTTATGAAATTAAGAAATCCATTTAGTTAAGGTGTTATTGAGAAAACACTCACAAGAAGAGACTATATAAGAAACTGAAGGCAATATTAAACCACAATATCCACATTTGTTTACAGTAATTGAATTTAGAGGGAGAAATTCTTCATAAAAGGGGAATAAATGTAACATTTGTATCCTCATTCATTAGCATTCTTACATGAACATATTCATTACATAAATGATTTGCAATTCAACATGAACATAAGCACTAGATAAATGATCATTTAGATATGTGAAATGGATATGCATGACGATGACACTTGCACCATTGCATTTGGGAAACATATATGTAATGTTTATATAGTTGCATGAAAAATTATGTTATGTTGTGTGCATGATATAACATCATAAATAATGGTGTTTAAGAGCCTATTTAAAAGCATGAGGAGTTTATATAGATTAGGAGATGGGTAGAGGTGATGAAAGAGTAAAGATGAGGGATTAAAAGATAAATATTGAACTTCCAACTAATGGTAGTAAGACATCATGATTTTGGCATATTAGGGTAGGTATACAAATTAAATTTTCTTCTTTTAGGATTATATTAGAAAGGGAAAATGTGAGGGAGTACAAAAAATAGAAAGAAAGAAAGGAAAAAAGTAGGAAGAAGATGAATAAGAAGAAGAAGGAGAGGGACAAAAATGACCTAGCTTGGCGGAGACCCTAAGCTTTTCTAGTTTTGGCAAAAGAGGTAAGTGATTTTATCTTCTTCACATATGAAATTCCTTCCTCATAACATGTTAAAGATGCATGATTAGGAATAATTATGCAGTAATTTGAGGTAGAGCTCATGTATAAATGTTGAAGCTCAAAAGAAATAAATTGCGTCGATTTTATTGTTAGAGTAGATTTTGTACCCAATATTTCATAATCCTTAATGAGGAATTAGGGAAAGTCTAAAATATGAAAGTTTTATCTTTATTCCCCATATAAATGCATGTAAAACAGTTTTGCTTAATTTGGTGAGTGAGAGGAGATATGGCTCTTTTATTAGGGCCAGTTCACAACTAACTAAAATCTCATCAGTCTTGCTATTTTCATATATTTTGATGAC
The DNA here is from genome assembly GCA_949677035.1 of Omphalea diandra. Taxonomy (NCBI): domain Eukaryota; kingdom Viridiplantae; phylum Streptophyta; class Magnoliopsida; order Malpighiales; family Euphorbiaceae; genus Omphalea; species Omphalea diandra. The sequence continues at coordinate 6,386 of CATIWR010038805.1, read as the reverse complement.
CTTATGTATTGATTTAGACAAAGTGAAAAACATGAAATTTGTAAGGTTATCTACCCTCTAAATACTTGGAAAGAATTTTTGCTTAATTTGTTATGTGGAAAGAGATATGGCTCATTGATTGTGACTTACCCTAAACTAGATGAAACCTTAATATTTTAATTCTATTTTCCAAGAAATTGATGGCCATAGAATCAGACTTTGATGATGTGAAACTTGAAGGTTCTATATTTATGTTTTATCTACATTCTTGCAAAATGTGTTTGCCAAATTAAGCATGGTTGATGAGATATTGATCCTTCATCATGACTAATTGTCAATATGTTAAAAATATGCTCACCTTAAGACTGGTCATTTGTTTTGGTGACTTTATAGACTGAATTAGATTATGAGTAAACAAAAATATTCCTTTATGTGTTTTGTAACTTTTGGTAAATCAGTTTTGAAATTGGATTTGTATAATTTGAGATATACTAAACATTGTAAGACATACTCATATTGAGATGACATTGAAATAGGGCACAATTCAAAAATTCACCACATTTTCTATATGTCTTATATTAACCTAAAATTTGACTATGCTATATCTTTGACTATGCTATATCATTATGTGTCTAATTTATTTGCAAAAAAAGAATCAAGTCATTTGGATAAGTATAGTAAGAGTTATTATAGTTAGACTGTAGCAAGGTCAGGCTATCATATAAGAAAAATATGCATAAACACTAGGTTCAATTACATGGAACATGCCCCTAGTTGCATACCAGTCATTCATATTCATTTTGAAATTCTTATAACCTTGTATGTATCAAATGATAAGATCTCAACACTTTGAGGAAGCCCAAGAGAGAGGAGTAAACCTACCATAAAGCTTGGTCACATCAAAAGGTGAGTAAGAGGCATAATTGGATTCTAATATGTATGCGCAATGATTTTATGATATGGTTATGTTCTATTACATGTATATGTGATTGAATTGTTACATTTTACATATGAATATAAGTCAAGTGAGAATTATATGCTTTTAATGATTACTTGGTACATCATTGTGAATGAACACTTGCACATGAACTAAAAGAATGTTGTAAATGGCTTGTCAAACACTTACAAATCACTTCGAAAAGGAACCAATATGTCCTATTGACACATGTTATTGATCACTTGATTTACTTATTATATGTTTACCAGCAAAATCAAATTTCACTCGAATCACATGAATTTTTGAGACTAGTGTTTGCCTTACAAGGTCACGACAAAAATTAATCATTGCATTTGTACTTGCATAGTCAATTCTTACACTTGTAATGTATCCTGATGATATTTGATTATTGGTTGTGCCATAAGAATTTGATTATTATTTTAATTCATGGACTCACCAAATCATAATTATATTTTTCAAATACTAAAGCATAGGGTTTGGATACTTTGGAGCATAGAGTTTTGCATATAGACACATGGATCACAGGTCATCAGCTAAATTCCAACTCTCTCTCTCCTTGTGTAACGTACATATATCTAGACAAGAACTAGTTTATGGTCACTAGCCTTAAACATTAGTTAACATATATGTACATTAAATACATATTGAATTGTATATGTATGATGACTCAACCTTTATGCATATGTAATTTTCAGCCTGAATGCCAATATTTGTAAATAAAAATAGTTGTTACGTGAATCAAATAAGGACTCTTCAAATGAGATATGTGAACTTGATGATGATATCAAAGACATGTTGATAGCTGAAAATCTTATTGAGGCCCTTAAATCAATAAATAATGAGTTGGATAAATCTTTTTATAGGAATAAGATTTTGAGAAATGAAAATTAATCTTTGAAAATTAAAATTTCCACCATTTCTAAAATTAAAGATGAGCTTCTAAATGAAGTTGATTGTTGAAGAAAAGATAAAGAGGAATTGCTTATAAAAAAACACTTTTATTTGATTCTAAAGAAAGAAAATTTTTGAAAATGAAATTTGATGCTTTGGAAAGGGAAAATGAAGAGTTGAACTCTAAAAAGAAATTTATGAAACTCTTTCCAAACAAAATGATAATTTAAAAAAGGAGGTCTCGAACTTGAAAAACTCTGCTAATTTTACTAAAGGAAAAGAAAAATTGGATTTACTTTTAGCTCTTAGAGAGATATTAGTGTGAAACATGCATTAGATACAATCATGCCTTTTCTCCACTTCTGAAAGTGTATTTGTTAGAGCTTCACCTTTAAGAACACTTAGCGTACAAGGTGTTGAATCACTAAACTTCTCGCAAAAGGCAAATGTTAATGCAAAGCCTAAGAGCATAACACTAGCACATGTATACACTAAAAAGCCTAGGCAAAAAGGCTAATCATACCTTTATGTATGCATCGTATAAGCCAAAAAAGCAAAAGGTGCTACACTTTGCACCTGAAAGAAAAATTGTACATGATCACACTCATTCTAAGGTGCATATACAAAAGTCACATGTGCATGATCATAATTACTCTCACCCTCACTCTTATAGGCCAAATGCAAATCATACCATTATTTATGAAATTAGGCATGCTAAGAATATAAGGGTTCCTTCACGTCTTACTTACCAAGCTTTTAGGAAGCCACCTCACTCATGCTCTACAAATGAGCTGAAGAAAACAATTGTTTAACAATGCTTTTATTGTGGAAATTTTGGCCATAAAGCATGCTTTTGCTATTCTAGGTTGAGAGATAAGCATTTTTATGTTACTAACCCCCTTGAACCTAAAAGAAAATGTCCACTAAATGAAGTTTAATTTTGCAAGTTTGGAAATTCCTCACCCCCTGCTCAAAATGAGGAATCTAATGGTGATTGGAGCGGCTGAATTTAAAGAGGAGCTAAAGTTTTTTTTAAAAAAGATTTGTATTTTTAGAGAATACAACAATTGGCATCAATTGGTGTTAGATGGTCTTAATAACTGTAATTTATCTCTATTCCTCCTTTTGTTTTATTTAATATGCATTTTCTGAGAGAGAGTTTATTTTATGAAACATTAATGATATCAATTTGAAGTTTTTTTAGGAATCTCTTGTAATTATCCTTCATTTCTTACTTTCCTCAATTTGTGAAGAGAATATGTAACCCCATGTTATGTCAACTAAGTCTTTGTTTGAATATCTTAGGAGATTCGTTAGAAGAAAGCATATAGATAATGGGAGTTTTCATTCTCTGTTTGATATGTATTCTTGGTATCTTTATGGTTGTTTTATTTTTGAGAAAGTTGGTCTAGATTTTAGGAAGAGTATGTTTATATGTTCCTAAGGAGAGAACATTTTTTTAAAGGGAGAATTTTGGTATATGTTTTTATCATGATGGAAAAAAAGGGGGAGAAGTTTTGAATGCTTTGATTAGACGATTTGATTCCTTTGTGTGGTATCACTTATTTACATACTATAACACTTGGTATGATCTATGTTTTTAACATATAACATTTGTTATCTTATATGGTATATCTGGTATCAAGTCTTGTGTGGATATTTTGAATTGGTATCAAACCTTGTATTGTTATTAAGCCTTGTATGGATATTTTGATTGGTATCTTTCTTGTAGTATTATGTTTTAACATTTTTATCCTTTATATGTTTAAATTTTGTATTTTTAGTATCAAAGTATCTTAGTTTTGTCATCATTCAAAAAGGGAGAGATTGTTGTGAATGGTAAGGGGAGAATGTTTGAAGAACATGTGACCTTGAGGCATTGGACTTACTCTTCTACTTTGAATGATAACAAAACTATAACAAAACCAAGAGAAGTTCTAATATTTGTACTTTAGTGTTTTGGAAAATTTGAAAAGACCCGACAAAGATGAACATTACCATAAAATCCTTCATAGATAATCTCATTACGTTATGTATCTTAATCATTAATATTTAACTCTCATATATATAAAATCATGCTAGGCATTTCATGATATACTTTAAATACACTGCAGATATAACTAAGGGCATAATTACATAATAATACATTTATTAATCATATAAGTAATCCTTACTGATATTAATATATAAATAACTTAGGCAGCTATGAAAAATAATTGCAGTGCCTTAAATAAAATAATATCATTTAATTGAATTTTATAAACATTTACCTAACATAATCAATTCATATAACATAATTAACATTAAAATTTCTTATATTATACACTCATATTAACTTAAATTAATTTTGACAAATTCCTTAAATTTTAAATAAATTCATACTTAAATATCTAGTTATAATGTTGGAAGCCTAGTTCATAGGGTCTCTCATAAATGAGGACTCCTCCCCTTAAGTCATGAGCATGAGGAGTCTAAATTTGATGAAATAGTGATGATTTTAATGGTATAATGATGAGATAATAATAGTTATAAACAATGACTAAGAGATATGAAGGTGATAGATGCCAAGTCGTAAGTAAGAAGTAAGTGTCAATTATGATGCATAAGTATGCATATATAAGAAATATTGATTAATGAACATGCATTAAAGCTTTAATAATGAATAATATGTCAATATTATATATGAAGAAATTTATGTTAAAGAACATGTTAAAAAGAAATAAGGGAGGATAATGGAAGCCATTGTAACATCTCTATCCCTATTCATTGGCATTGTCACATAAATATATTCATTGCACAAATGATATGAAATCACATATGAACATATGCACAGGATAAATAATCATTTAGACATATGAATTGTAAAAACACGACAATGACAATGGCACCGTTGCATTTGGGATACTTGAACATATATGCAGTGTTTGCATAGTTATATGACAAATTATTTCATGTTGTGTGCTTATTATAGCATCATAAATAATGGTGTTTAAGAGATCATCTAAAAGTATAAAGAGCATCTAGAAATTAAAGAATGGATGAAGGTGATGAAGGAATAAAGAAAAGGGACTAAAAGCAAAAACTATTTAACTTTCAACCAATAGGAACAAACCACCAATCTTTTATCCTATTAGAGTAAGAATACAAATTATAATTATCTACCATTATGGGTTGGTAAAAGAGGAGATAAGATCGGAATACACCAGATGAAAGAGAGAGAGAGCTAAGGAAGAAAGAAAGAAAGGAAGAAGAAGAAAAAAAAAGAGAGGAATAAGTGTGGGCTGCCTAAGGTTTTCCAATTCTGGGATAATAGGTAAGTAATTTATCTTCTTCTCAACTAAAATTAACCTCTCATGACATGTTAATCATGTATGGTTAGTGAGAATTATGGAGTAATTGAGGTAGAGCTCTTGGATGGAAGTTGTAATCCAAGAAAATAAGAGCTGATTCTGTTAATTTTGCTGTTAGAGAATAATTTTTTACCCATGATTTTGTAACCCTAGAAGAGTAATTTGGGAAAGTGAAAAACATGAAAGTTGTAGCTTTATGTCTCAAATAAATGCATGTGAAACAGTTTTACTTGATTCTATGTGTGTGAGGAGATATGACCCCTTCATCAGGACTGGTTCAAAAATGAACCGAGATGATCTCAGTCTTTGGTTTTGTTATATTTTGATGACCTTATATTCTGATTTTGACAGAGTGAAAAACATGAAACTTGTAGGGTTATATTCCCTCTAAATACCTATCAAGCAGTTTTGATTAATTTGCTATGTGGAAAGAGATATGGATCATTGATGGGACTGACTCTGTACACGGATGACACACCACTTTTCTTTTAATTCAGTTTTCCAAGAATTTGATGACCATAGACTCAGAATTTGATGATGGTCCAAACTTAGAAGTTGTATATTTATGTCTGATCTACATACCTGTGAAATATTGTTGCCAAATCCAGCATGGTTGCTGAGATATTGTCCCTTTATCATGACTAGTTGTCAACATGTTATGAACTTACTTGTCCCGAGATTGGTCTTTTGTTTTGGCGACCTTATAGACTGAACTGGATAATGAGTAAAATATGAAAAATGTTCATTTATATGTTTTTAATTGATGGTAGAATATTATTGCAATTGGACTGGTACAATTTGAGATATACCCAAGAATGTAAGACCTACTCAGAATGAGATGATATTGCAACAGGGCAGAACTTAAAAATTCACCACATTTTATGTGTATCTGATATTAGCTTGAATTTGAATATGTTGTCCCATTATATGTCTAGTTTGTTTGAAAAAAAGAATCAAGCCATTTGGATAAGTATATCAGGAGTTATTGATGTGACCATGTAGCAAGCTCAGGCTGCCATATAAGGAAAATATGTATAAACACTAAGTATACTTGCATGAATCATGCAATAACTGCATACCAAGTATTCATAATCATTTTGATATACTTATACCCATGTATGTATCAAATGTTAGGATCTCAATACTTTGAAGAAGCCCTACCATAAAGGTTGGTCACATCAAAAGGTGAGTAGAAACAATAATTGGAT
>CATIWR010038736.1:0-13650 GCA_949677035.1 Omphalea diandra | reverse complement strand
ATTTTACACTAAATTTATCAAAATTAAAGTTTACATGAATTAATTGATGAAATGTTTGTAACTCGCAAAATTATAAGAATTACCTTATACTATTTGTGCGGATAAAAGGTTATGCAGTTTTTTCAATACCTACCTTTTATTCGTGGCAACAACTTTTTATAAAAACAATTCAAATTAAAGATTTTAATATAACAACTGAGATTACACATACATATATATACACACATGTAGAATGACTCGAGAAAGACTAGCTTAATTGATATTTATATTTTAGTCAATGTTACTAATTAAATTTTTTGGGCAACCACCATTGATTTTTCTTCTTTTAAGTAGGAAACTTATTATCAACCTTGATGGTGAAACCCTAGTTGCTATGATGAATCACTAATTTTTATATTAGGTCCATGAACATGTTACGATTCTGATATTTTTATGATTTGATGATTCGACTTGCCTGCTACATATATAGATTTGATTTATCAATACGCCGCACCTAATGCTTACTCAGATACACTGTACAAGTATAAGGTATGATGATGATCTGCCCTTGAAACTCAAGGAACTAGCTCTATGTAGCAGACAAAATTATCCATTGAGATCTTGTCCTTCGCCAATTCAAGAATATCTTCTTTATGAACTTTTTTAGGGTAGGTAAAAATGTTTGGTAGCACAACAAGATTATCCATTGAGATGTTGTCCTTTGCCAATTCAGGAATATCTTCTCTATCAACTTTTTTAGGGTAGGGAAAAATGTTTGGTAGCACGAGATTAATATCTATCAGAAAAGTCCAACATCATCTCAATTGAAAATTATTGATGTGTTAGATTTGCTTTCAGTATAAATGTTGTTGTTGAAGTGTCAATATTTATATGTCACATATGAGCAATAACTATTCAGTTTAGTTGACATTGAACTAGTGCATGAATGTGATTGAAATTGAGTAAGGCATTCATAAGCTTAATTTAAAGGTCAAGTGAGTTTGTGTGCATAAAACAACAATCGAAAGAATAAATTAATTAAAATTCATTGAACTTATTTCATAAACTCATTAACCATAGGCTCAATTTGGGTTTAAAAATTAGTAGTATTTCATGTTTATTCGAAGTACTTATAGTTAATTTTCTTCATGTGGGTTTTTCATTTATGTACAATTTGTCATGTTTATTCATTTAATCCTCACACCAAGCAGTAGAAAACATTGAATCAAGGACCTTGATCACATAATGGTCAAGTCTAAACGCTATCTGAAATTTTACCTCAGCTGGTACGTACATTTATCCAACACTAAAGATTCAGGTAAGATTTTTAGTATTAGTTTAATTAGTTGGATTATTTAATTATAATTAATCTTAATTTTTTGTTCTAATAATTATTAGAAGTATAAGTTCCTAGAAATAGATACTTCATACATGTGGGCTTCAAAGGATTTATGCATGTGTTGTGGGGGTAATTTGCACTCATAATTATTATTTTATTTTATATTATATATTGTATATTTAATTTATTATTTTTTGAAAATAATTTTGTGTTTAATATTAATATAATTTAATTTAATATAAATTATTTTAATTAATAGTATAGTTAATTAGTAATATAGTAAATATAATAAAATACATTTTAGTTATATGATAATATAATTTTATTTTCAATTTATTTATAAAGATTATTTATATAAATTTATAAAGCTTATTTATATAAATTTAATAAAATTTATATATAATTTATTTTATAATTTTTATAATTATAATTTTTTATAATTTATTACGATGATCATATAGCTATTTTTATCATAGAAGTCATTAAAGTAGTACATATATTTAAGATCAATTTTCGATAAATTTTTCAATAGATAAAAATTTAATTATCCTTGAATTTTTAAAAATTACATTACAATATATTTTCAATTAATTTAACCTCATCTATTATTATACAATGGCTATTTAAGCCCCAAAAAAAATTTATATTTTAGATATATAAATTTATTAACAAATATAAAAGAATTAAAAAATAATATCACTTTTTGGTTCTCAATAATAATCTATATCTTCTAATTATAATTATATTTTGATGCTATTGCTATCTCACAATCCTCCTTATCCAACTTGCTTAGATTTAATTTTTTACCTCATATTTGTGTTTAGTGAAGCCTTTTTTTTAGAATTTTTTTAAAAGAGAGAAAATTCATTATTTTTTTATTTAAAATAAAATTATTTCTAATTTTACATGTCAAAATGTAATATATGTTATGGATTTAATCTCTAATTATATACAATAAATTATTTTAACAATATTTTCATCATAAAAATTGCTTCTTAATTCTATTTTTAGAGTTAGAATTTAGAGAAATTAATCACCTAAATACACTAGAATGACGTGAAGATACATCTTTTAAATATGTGTGAGTGCAAAAGACAAATAATATATAATTTCATTAGTAGAGAGGTAAAACAGTAAATATCTAATAATACTATTTTGAAAATTAATTGATATAAAGATAAAATTTTTAATAAAATTAATTATAGAATGTTTCAAATATTTCAAAAATAAATTATTGAATTTCAAATTGAAAAATATAAGAGATTAAATTCTAATTTATGATAAAAATTTTACAAAAAAATTAAAAGTATGCATTACTAATTTTTACAATAATGTCTATATATTTGAAAAAAATATTTTATTTTTGTATTCTATAAATAATTTATTAATTTAAAATAAAAATATATTTTTATTGTTTGAATAACTTTTAAATCTTATTATAGAGTTAAATTAATTAAAAATATTAATTTGGATTGACATGTTTTTTAAAAAAGATTAAGGGACTAATTAGACTTTTATTTATGAAAAAATCGTTTAAATTTTGATTTAAAATACTTATAATAATTTAATAAGTTTTATAAAAAAAAATTATAAAACCATGAATCTATTCTGATGGCAATGGCAGGCCTCCAAATTGACTATGAAATGTGACACTGCCATATAATCCAATGGCAAATGGAATAGTAGGGCAGGGCAAGATGGTGTGGATAATTCATTTTATTTTATTTCAAGTTAAAAGAAAATCAAAATGGAATGAGACCAGGCCACTTAAATTCATCTCATCTGGGTTGATTCGAGTTGGAGTTAGGATATATAAAATGTAGGAATTATACCCCAAGAGATAAGAATATAAGCAAGCAGCCTCTCCAGAATTGACTCCAAGGGCCACAAATGGAATTTTATTAGATTTCATTTCAAAGTTAAAAGAAAAGAATGTCATCTTATCACTATTTTCACTCACCACCACATGACTGAGATATAAAGTGAAACAAGAAAAAAGAATTCAACTTTATAACAAAAGAAGGGAAACACAGAAAAAGTTGGCATTCTCTTGAAAACATACATTATAAGAACATTCCAGGGAATTTACCCCTCAGGATTCCAGGGAAAAAAATTCTTCATTAGTGAAGGATCATAAAATATACAATATATATAACTCACTTACCTCAGTTTATCAAGCTTAATTGCTCAAAAGTCGGTTTAATTAAAAATCATTCAACTCCAACTTCTTTATTAAATGAGATTCAGAAATAAATTCGAAGTCGGCTCATTAACTTAACAAGTTAATTTTAAGCTCAACAATATTTATTATGCCTGCAAACCAGCTTAGATGCAACTCATTTGTTAGTTGTTTAAATTTAACTATATATTTTTATTTATAAATACATAAAATTACTTTTGAAAATTATTTAAAAAATAACTTATTTTTATATTGCAGTGCGAATGTATAGTGCAATATTTAATTTTTTTTTTAGCTTTTCTTGGAAACTATAAATAACATTTCATTTATAGTTTAATTTTATTAAAAAAAATACTTTGACTTAATTAAACTCATCTAAATTCATGAATTTTATGTAATTTTGACTCCAGCTCGATTCATTTATGAATAAGTTAATTTGACTCTAATTCAGACTTGCTATTGATGCTGGCAAGATATAGGCTTCCAACCAATTTCAAAATCTGCCAAATTCATACAATCTCATATTTTCTTTATTCATGAATACATAGTAAAAGCCCTTATACATCGATATAGCGAAAGTGTATATTATTTTGAACAAAAAGATATACTTCCATGTTGTCAATGAATCTCTACTTACGATGCAATGCTTGAATTGTAGGGCCAGCTAACTAGCAAAAAAAAAAAAAAAAAAAAGGAAATATCTTGATAATGGTTCATGGCCCCATATGTATCATAAGAAGTGACGTTTTAGATTAAAACGATGGAAAAAAGAGAAACATAAATATATACAGCACTGGTAAAAAGGAAATTATGCTCCGTTTTCTTTTTTCTCTTTCAAACTTATTTAGTTAGCTTTGTCAACAGATTAACATGAATCTTCATATCCTTGTTAATCACTCCTTTATATTCTGTAGGTTATATTTCTAAATAACTTCTATTTCTTCCCCTTTTTTTAAATGGATTCAGGGACGTAATATAATTTAAAATATTAAAGAAAAAATAAAAATAATGGTACTAATTAATGGGGTATTGGTATCTAGCCTCTTTCTACCATTCATTTTTATCCACGTACTATATAAAACTTTGACAGATTTGTTAATTATCTAAGACCAGAGGATATCTTCGGAATTTCAAAAAATTTATGTAAATTATCAAATTTAAAATTAACTTTTTGCTCGCGAAACAAATGAATATCAGAAAATAAATTAACACCATGCATAAATCTGAATGATAATATTTACTATAAGGTCTCCAATACATTTAAACTTTGTTGATGTGTCTTAGTGCTAAGACTAATCATCATCATCATCGTCATCATCATCCCCTGCAATTATAACAACAGGAATATAGGATATGTGGACAAGGATACATATAAAAACTAGCACATGTTCACATCAATAGCAAGTAGCTAATATGCACAGAACTTAAACCAAACCCAATAAATTAATTAAGGATATGAACCATGAATAAATGCTTTGGTTATATCCTCTCTTTTTCTGACCATAATGTATTCCCCTCATAAAACCAATCATAATTATTTCTAATTGTTATAATGTATTGATGTTTAATTAACTAAAATGCTTTCTGATAAAACCCATGAATCCTCTTCCAAGACTCTTCTCTTTGCATCTTCAACTGCTTATAAAAGTTACCAATAAATGTTTCAGCTTTCGTAAATAGCTCTTGCCCACTAAGCCCTTCGTCTTCTTCTTCTTCATGTTCTTGAGCCACATGATCTTCCATTGCTTCTCCACTTCCTACGAAGAAAAGACTAGGCATGGAAGGGCATTTCTTCACTTTTTCCACTTTAACATCAGACCCAACAATTTTTTCAGATGCAGATTTTTCAACAACCCTACCCTTCTTTTCACTGCCCGCAGAAGAAGAAGAAGCAACCACTCTTGGCTGATCAGCAGGAGAGGAGGAACCTGGTTCTGGAGCAGATGATAATACTGGGTTTGAATGCTTATTTTTGTCTTCTAAAGGCTTGGATAAGGCTAAAGAAAGAAGGCCAGCTTCAGCTCCTAAAGCTATAATAAGAAGATTCATAATAAAGTAGAGGTACTTAGGCCTTAATGAAGAAGATAAAAGCGGAGTTACAAAAAGAAGTGCAGCTAAGAATGATAGCATTACAAGCTGAGAATTCTTGAACTTGCTCATGACTTTTGCTTGCTGGTTTATTAATTTGGGGAGTGGCTGATGAAGGAGAAGAGAGGGACTTTGTGGTGGTAGAGCCTAGGTACGGGGACTATGGACATATATATAGAAGCAAGAATAGAAGAGGGATAAAAATGGATGGAACTTGTCGTGTGCCAAGATTGTGGACTGCATCAGCTCATCATCAGTTAAAAAAGATACCAAATAGATCAATCAAACGGAAGCAGTGATGTAATAATAATAATATCGGGTGGAGTGAGAGGCTACATTTACAGTAAAGTACTCAAGGTAGCGTTTAACCTTTTTTTTTTTTAACATAAAATGTAAAATTTATTTATTTGTATATTTACCTTCTAAAATATTTTCAATTCAATTTTGAATTTTTTTTAGTTTATTTTCTATATTTTCAAAAAATATTTCAGTGAACCAAATGCAATAGATAGTAATAATAATCATGTTAAATCATGTTTTCACATTTTTTATAAAGAATTTTTCATTTTATTTACAAAAAATCTTCATTTTCCTTCTCACTTTTTATACATCATTAAATAAATTTTATATCTAAAAAAAATCAAACAGTGTCTAAGAGCAATTTTACTATAAGTATAGCCCTCACTACACCTATTTTTTCTTTAAAAAAATCGCCACAAAGGTAAATGTCCAGTAGAGCTAATGGTTAGCGTTCAAAAACAGAGTCCACAATAATGAATGTAGATTTCAAGTGACAGAAAAATGTTGTTTTCTTTTATTATGTTATCTTGAGTTTAAAACTCTCGGAAAATTATGAAAACATAATTTTTCATAAATTTGATAGATTTCATTTAAATAAATTTATTTGGATTGACTCGAAAATTATGCATTCAATAAATCTCAAGAATTGTTTATTACATAATATTAAAAAATCAAAATTCAAATGTTGACAATTTTCCTTTTTTAAAAAGAAAAAAAGTCTTCAAGGTATAAAAAGAAAGAAAATTAGGGAAAAGAGAAAGAAAACTGATAAAACATCCATCTATAGTTTTAATTACTGTGATTTAACCATGACATTCTCCATAGAATATTTCATTTTCAGTTCTCCAGTAATCAATCAGATGCTAAATTAGATCAGCTTATTGTAAAGAATGGGTGTAATATACCATATTGAATTCCAACTAAAGGAGCCTAATAAGCCTATGATTTGATCAAATTACATACCAATTATTCGGGCAAGGCGACATCAAGTTTCAGGCTAATCACTGTGGCAGCAGTGGAAGCCAATGATAATGATTCTTCAAGGTTCTATTAGGTGAGCACAAATCCTCAAATATCGAATAACTGCATTAAAAAAAATTGAAATTAAAAAATTTAAAATATTTTAAAAATAACACAATTAATTGAATCTAAATAACAATTCAAAATGATACTACAGATTGTTGATCTTTATTCAATTTGAATAACAGAATCAATTTGAACTAATCCATACCAATAAGAATTGTTATATATATATATATATATATGTTGTTTATCTTGAGAGCTCACCCAAGGTTACTATCATTGACACTCCTAAGCATTCCTCAACCCATTATGTTACTTGTCCAGCCTTCTCCCTTAGTGGTTTCGTCTTTCGTTGTTTTACCATCTCCAACTGTCACTGATGTAACAGTTGAGAAAAGGCCTTTGGGCGAAGGTTTAACCTCAAAAGTAGCGAAGACGTCCGATTCTACTCATTCCCCAGAGGTAACTTTGCTTTCTCATTACCAAGATTTAATCTTTGAACATCATCATCTTTCTAACCTCCGTGTTCATCCATGAATTCATCGACTACCTTGCCATCTTGGATAAATAGGAAGAAGAACTTGAAACTAAGGTGGAGAGTGAGAGAGCAATAGACGCTATGCCTCAGACAGAAAATCACTCCTAGGAAGTATTGACATGTCTCCAACGCTTTTCTAACCTTTTCACCTTCACTCTCTTAGAACCCCTTCAACTAGAAGCTTTCAAGAAAGATTTAAACTTTGTCTCGGGCCATGCCACCATTGTCGAAATGAGTATCAGCCAGAAACCAGCCCTTAAAAACTTCAAAGAGGAACTCCTCAAACTAGTGAACAGGGTTATCCCAGTCGATACTTTACTTGCTCAAGTAACTAAGGTGAGAAATAAGATTTTATCGCCCAACAAACAAATCATCCAAAGGAGGAGCACTATTGAGACTCTTCAAGATTACAAGGTAGTCCCTCTGTTAAAAATGAGAGGCAAAACTTTTGAATGACCTGAAATCAGGTTAGAGCAACTCGACATGAGCTAGAGGCCGGGTTAAAAACATTAACTAGTGTCGCCATTGAGCAGATTAATGAAAAATGGAGCTGAAGAGATCCCTCATAAATAATGAGAAGAAAGAGAAATCTGCCTCAGAGTCCATTTCTTCCACTACTGCCCTGATATCTAAATTCAAGTCCACGATGTCGTAACTCAAATTTTGTACTTTAATTTCTTTTGTGTTTTACTTGAACAAACATTGCTGGGCAAACGTCCTTTGTATCCCTTAAACAATTTTCCTTTTCCAAATAATTGTTTAATTCACAATTTTGATTGATTGATTACAATCACTTGTGTGAATGTGATCATCTTCTTGCTGCAAGTTAATCATTTTATCAATACCACCATATTAATAAAGCATAAACATAAACATAAAATACATGTTTGAATATGCCATTAAACCATATTTATTAATGAACCTAGCTCTAGGCCAAAACATATCAATCACCATAGACTAGTCAACAAACATGTTGAAAGGTACATTACAACATAGTATAGTTGAATAACAATCAACAATCAAAGAAAATTGGCAAAAGTATAACCATTCAAAAAAAATCAAGATTTTGCACATAAATGCTCCTACAGCTATAAGCGGCCAGGAAATACAAGTCATTACAAATTTCTGACTCCCTCAAATTGTGAGCAATCTACTATTTCCCATACTATGGTTTGTATTTCTTAAGAACTGAATGTTAATTGAGCGATCATGAATCCTCCCTTCCTCATTGGCAAACAATATGATCCATTCCCAACTACATTCGCAATAATAAAGGGGCCATCCCAATTTGGAGACCATTTTCCAAAAGCATGGTCCTTCTCCCTTATTGAGAGGATGGCCTTCCATACTAGATCTCTGTTGTTAAAACTTTTTAGCTTCATACATTTGTTGTATGCTCATTCAACCTTCTTCTTCTCAGCTTAAAGTTGGTTTAGTGCCTCCATCCTTGTATCATCTAACGCTTTAATCTCTTCAAGCATGGCCAAGTTATATTCAATCATAGTTAATTTATCTTGATGAGTTATTTTGATTGAATGAATAGTTAACTCGGTTGAGACCATAGTTTCATGCCAATAAACCAATTGAAATGGATTGTTCTTGTAGTTGTCTTAATGGTAGTCTTGATCGCCACTAAAGCTTGGACAATAACTTAAGCCAAATCCTTGGATTGCTTTCCACCATTTTCTAAATGTTCAACTTTATGACTTTGTTCATAGCCTTAGCTTGCCCATTTGCCTAGGCATAATAGGGTATCAAGTGAAGTAGCTTGACTTCATACTCCTGGCATAACTATTGGACATCCTTCCCTACGAAAATTGTGTCTTAGTCGTGATGATAGACTCTGGCAAATCGTGTTTATGAAAAATATTCTCTTTAAAGAATTTGATGACCGAAGCTTGGCTTGCCACCTTAAACGGTATAGCCTCTACCCATTTAGTGAAGTAATTAGTTGCTACAATGATAAACACGTGTTGGTTGGAAGATGATGGAAGAATTTTCTCAATCAGATCTACCACCCAACCCCTAAAAGGCTAAGGCTTAATGACCGAGTGTAATTCTTTAGCTAGGAGGTGCTAGATTAGCCCATGCTTTTGGCATACTTGGCCCCGCTTAACATAATCAAAGGAATGTTTCTCCATCCTTGACCAATGATACCCATACTTGAGTAACAACTTTTTCATCATCCTAACTGACTGATGAGATCCAGCTATTCCTTCATGAACTTTGGTCATAACCTACATAGCTTGTGTTAGCCCTATGCATAACAGTATTTCATCATTGATACACCTGCAATAAAGTCATCATTAAGATAATAAAACTTTATCATTTGTCTGCATATATGCGACTAGGCTAAACACTTGGGTCTTTCAAATAAGAAATGATTTCCTCCCTCTAATCAATTAAAAAATCAAGGTCATATACCTCGCACATAAACTGGTCAGTCGAATCCCGAAATGACCTTTCACACAACAAAGGCTCTAGTTGATACAGTATAGGAGTCGTATAATACCCTTGCTAAAAATCACTGCCAACCTGGGCTAACTATTAGCTTCTATGTTAACCATTCGCTTAATGAACTCAAGACAATAAGATGGGAACACTTAGACTAAATGTCTGGCTTTATCGTAATAAGCACTTAGACCAAGCGATTAACATTTATAAGTTCCATTCACTTAATTTACCACCAATAATGAATCACCTTTTATTTTTATGAATTTTGCCCCCAGCTTAACCAAGATTTCAAAGGCAATGATTAAGGCCTTATATTTTCTTGATTATTAGTGTAAGGGAAATCAAACTTTAATGATAATTTGGTTATGAGGCCTTTTGGTGACTATATCATGATCCATGCTCCAATAGAAGTCATTATCCTAGAGCCATCAAACCACACTCACCAAGACAAATGTTCCACATACCCAATTTCCACCATAGCTTCCTTTGGGGTGTCTAAACAAAGATGGTCGGCCAAGAAATCAGCTAAAACCTAGACCATCATCGCTTTTTGGAGGACATACTATAGGGCAAACTCATATAAAACAATT
Source organism: Omphalea diandra (assembly GCA_949677035.1). Taxonomy (NCBI): domain Eukaryota; kingdom Viridiplantae; phylum Streptophyta; class Magnoliopsida; order Malpighiales; family Euphorbiaceae; genus Omphalea; species Omphalea diandra. The sequence continues at coordinate 3,160 of CATIWR010038736.1, read as the reverse complement.
GCCCATTTGCCCATCTTGTTTCTCAAAAATAACCGAGAGAGGATATACTTAAAAATATTTATTTTACAAAAAACTAACACTACTATTGGGAGCATGTAGTATCTTAGTTTGGTGTAAACTAAGTACAATGTCAAGCATAGTTTCTCTAAGGTCAAATATCTTTGTTCCACAGGAGTAGGCACCTGGCTTAAATAATACACTACCTTTTCTACTTCATCTTGTTCTTGGGCTATCATGCACCTTATTGATGCATCACTGGTTGAAAGATATAACAATAATGGGACATTCAGCCTTGGTGAGGGGGGCGGCGGGCATGGTCAAATACTTCTTTATCTCATCAAATACTTTATGATGCTCATGATTCCACACAAATTCGTCGCGATCTTTAAGTTTGAGCAACGACCCTCAAATGCTTAATTGACCAATAGTATTGGTTATAAGCCTCTTTAAGAAGTTAATTGACCTAATCAATCTTTAAAGTTCTTTCCTATTTGATGAGGTTTTGCCTCTATTATAGCTCTACCTTTGTTCTGATCTATCTCAATACCCCTAATAGACCAAAAAATTAAAGATTCTCAGTCGATACTCCAAATGCACACATCAAAGGATTCATCTTGTGTTTATGTTCTCTCATCGACTTAAATGACTTTTTAAGGTCGACCAAGTGCTCTTCTTTGTTCTAGGATTACACTACCACATCATTGATATACACTTTCATGGATTTCCCAATCATGTCATGAAAGATGTAATTCATCGCCCTTTGGTAAGTAACCCCAACATTTCCATGTCAAATGGCATAACACCCCATTTGTAAGCACTAAATGACCCTGAGTACCTGAAAGTTGTTTTGCTTACATCCTCTTCAGCTTTCATTTTCTAGTTATACCTTAAGTGTTCTTACATGAAACTAAGGATCATGTTGCAAGCTATCACATCAATCGTTATTTTTGCAATGGGTATGGGATACTCATCTTTGAACATGGCCAAATTTAAGTTCTTGAAATTGATGTAAATCCTTAGCTTTTCATCCTTCTTTATGATTGGGACGATGTTAAATAGCCATTCCATATAAATGGCCATTCTGATGAAACCATCGACCAATAACCTTTTTATTTCCTCCCTTACAAGCACCTCCACATCCTTAGACATTCTCCTTATAGGTTGCTTAAAAGGGCAGAATCCTTTCCTAATAGGTAAATAATGGTCTACCAATGATCAATCCAAGCTTGGTATTTCAGCATAATCCCAAGCAAAGAAATCTTTATACTATTTAAGTAATGTAATTAACTTAACCTCAAATTTAGTGTTCAACTTTGCATTAATTAATATTGGTCGAGGTAAATTTTTTATGCACAAATAGACCTCCTTCAAGGGATCTTAGGTCTCAGCTTGTTGATCATCTAGCTTTTTAGGTGCAATTTTAAGATCTGACACCCGTAACTGAGTCGTGTGATCATCTCATTCATCTTCATAAATACACTTAGCTGAGACAATTAAGTTATGCTCAAAGATCAACCTTTTAATTTTTTTGAAGCACTATGCCATCTTGGCTAACTTAACCCTCACGTTTGGTAACTAAGGAATGGCCTTCAATATTGACAGAGACTAGCAGCTCAAGTTTTGACATCAATACTCAAAATTGATTAAGTTTCATTATTGTCTTATCCTAATTTGCCCCCTTGACAATGTTTTTAAAGTTTATCTCGATACATTATAAAATTGATCAAGTATACTACTTCAATAAATGAGCTTGGATCTCCATGAATTACCTCTACCTCTCCATCAGGCCTTCAAACCCACATCATTTGATGTAAAAATGATGTGATGACATAATCGGCATGTATCCAATCTTTGCTCAGTAACAAGTTACAGTTGCCATCAACATCTACCACAAAGAATACTCTTTAATGGTATATCTCCTAATCTTCAAGTCTAGTTTTGTGCATCAATAAGCTAAGGTTTCCCTCTTGCGAAGTCCCTCATTGACATGTCATCCTTTTTTTCTTGGTCCTTTGTGATAATCTTCTTTATAAACATGATTGGTATGATAGAGACCCTTGATCCATTATCTATAAAAACCCTTTTAATTGGGACGGAGTTCAGTTCGGCCTTTATATATAACAACAGATGTGATTAGTCTTAGAGAGGAGTGTTATTTCAAGATCATCATAGTTTTCTTCTCTTCACCCTCATCATCCAAACTTAGGCAAATTACCTCTCCTTTAAGTATGGTCATTTGGTCAGGTTTGGTTGAGAAGTCTACAAGCAAAAGTCATACCATGTTGACTTTGGCCTTATCTTTTAAAATGTTAGGTGAACCTTTTTTAGGTTGTCCCTCTTTAGCCTTTTTAGGCACTCAGACTTTCAGATGGATTTCAATATCACATGACATAGGCTTGTTTTCTGACTTTTATATCTTTTTACATAACTCAAGCCTTTCTTTTTCATGTTCTTCCTTGAGCTCCTCAATCTCTCTTTCATATCGAGTTCTAGTTTCTAGTGCTTCTACATGCCTTGACTTCCTCCAGATCAATTCAGAATTGTTGCTTTTGTGTTTAAAAGCTTTTTTGTTAGGTTTTCATCAAATGGGTTCGCACTGGCCACCCAAAAGCAAGATGATCAAAGACAATTTTTTGGGACTATGTTCTTCATAATGATCCATTATTGTTGAATTTGGACTAAAAGTTTTCTTTGGTCGATCTGTCCTATACTACTTTGGTCATTTAGCCTTCGTTGCTCTCCTTTTCCATAAGGCTGAACCCTTTGGGCAATACTCGCCTTCTAATCCCTCGCGTTTCGAACTCTTAATTGCTCACCCAAAATATCATTTTACACCACATGAGAATAAGAAACATTTAGGTGTCTGTAAGACTCATACCTTATGCTAATATTTCCTTTTAGTTATCTTTATGCTTATCTAACCTTTTTGATCTTGCCAAAAGGGGAGAGATAAGAGTAAGAGTAAGAGAGATATGACGACTAAGGGAGAGAGAACACATAAGTTGAGGGGGAGATTGTTAATATGATTCAATTTTATATTTCTGCATTTATTTTTTACTTTGGATCAATCTAGGTTGTCAAAATCAAAAAGGGGGAGATTGTTGGACTAGGATAGTTAATCCTAAGTTTAGAACCTCTTTTGATTTTGACAAAGGAGATT
>CATIWR010038716.1:0-37775 GCA_949677035.1 Omphalea diandra | reverse complement strand
TATATATATATATATTCATAAATTGATATATTGATGATTTAATAGTCGTACAATATCTATAATCTAAAATATTGATTCAATTCAATATTCATATGATGTCTATAGTCCAAAATATTGATTCAATCCCATAGTCATACAATATTTAAGATATTGATAATAAAAAATTATGATTATATCAATAGAAATTATAAATTCTTACTATTTTACTCTTTATTTATAATTACTTTTCAATAATAAAAATATAATATTTATATTATAGAGTCTTAAATTAAATAATATCATATCCATCTTATTTTTAAGATGAAATTAAACAATGGGGAACTTAAAAGATTTATTTTGAAGAACCAACTCAATTGCATTTATTATAATATATATTTGTGAATATGAGATTATCATTTATTTAAAAATATAAATAACTATGTTATTAAACTTAAATATAAAGTATTTAAAATTTTTTAATTTAAATCATTTTATGTTATAATAAAATTAACATTCATCGAGAATACATAAATTATTTCTTTTATCCCCTAAAATAATTATTCTTAGAAATACAAATAAAGCATTTTTTAATTTAATATAAATAGAGATTTGTTAAATTATTGATTTATGATTGTTATAGATTTGTTAAATTATTGAAGAATGATTTTTATAAGATTTTTACTTTAAATAGAAGATGAAGAAATATAAATTATATTCTCATAATCGAAACTTAAAATCTGTAAAGAAAAATTTGATTAACACTAAAAGACTTTAAGAGGCCAATATCCTTAAAGCAACCTATTACATTTAGAAATTTCGAACTATGCATAACTGAGTGAAATATTCTTTTAAATGAATAGTAAATTTTGAATTAATTAATGAGTTTCTATTATATTATTTTTTAATATTTATAATTATTAAATTACAAAAACTTTATATTCATAATTTTTAAGTTTCATATTTGAAGATTTATTTAAGCGAATATTTCAAATCTAATTTTTATAATAAGGTTTTTGTATGTTTATAATAGGATTTTTGTATATTTTTAGTGCTACTAAAATAATGTTTCATTTTTTTATATATCAAATTAAGTAGATATGCGTCAATAATGTTGTCTAAAACAAATCTTTATAGTGCTACAAGCGAAAAATTAATACCAAAAAGAAAAATAGAATTGTGTACTTAATTGACCGATTAATTGAAAGCCAAGTTGCAAATGAATAGAAGAAAAATCAAGAGGGTTGAATTGAGCATTTTGGAATCATTAAGGTTGCTTCTTGATATTTAAGACCGAAATGAAAGTCAACATATGCAGAATAGTCTGCCTTCATTGTTTCTTAATGCCTGTGAAAATAACTGCAATATATTTTCTGGATTTCTGTGATATTGTTTGCTGAAATTTCTGCCATGGAGTTGCTCGCTCTCATCGTTAGTTCTGTTGATTATGTTGACTCATTTTGATATCTCATATCGAAAAAATAACAAAGAGAAAGAAAGTTTCTTTTTATAAATAGAGCTATAATTTCTTCAGTTTAATCATTCCAAAATTATCTATTTATTTCTTAGATAATTTTCAATATTTTTTCCACTTTTATAATATTTCACTTTATAGTTTTTTTTCTTAGTAAAATATAATTTTGGAATTGTCCGAGGACGTAGGCAATATAAGCCGAACCTCGTTAAATTCTAGTGTTCTTATTTTTGTCTTTATTTTTCAATTGCTATTTTATGAGGTATAGTTGTAGTGATATATTGTATTGTTAAATTACTATTATGGTGATTTTATCTAAGGAGGTTGGGTTTTAAGTGGGACCGCTTATGACCCCTCTAATCTTTCCTAGGAATCAATCTATAGTGTGGTTTTTTAGTACAATTTTTCACTCTCTATTCACTTATAAATTTATTATGTGAGTTTGGTGGGTGAAATATTACCCTTATTCCACAACAATTGGTATCAGAGTCAAAGGTTGCTTTTAGTATACTCTATGGTTGCAGTTTAATCTGATCTTCCACATCAGAAAAGATTTCTTAACTAGTTGTATTCCACTTTGAAAACTATTGGCCTCAGCCCAAAATTTTTTACCCAACCCAACATTGGATAACATACATCGAACTTTCTCCAGTAATGTTCGATTCATGCGTTCTGCCACACCATTTTGTTGTGATGTAGATTTGATAGTGAAGTGTCTGACAATGTCTTCATTTTCACAAATTTTTTCAAATGGATCGCTTTTATACTCTTCACCATTGTCTGTTCGGAGACATTTGATCCTTTTGTTTGTCTAAGTTTCCACCATCTTTTTCAATTTAAGGAAAACTCCTAACACTTCATCTGTTGTCTTCATTGTGTATACCCATACTCTCCGAGAAAAATCATCAATAAATGTCATATAATAGTGTTTCCCTCGCAAAGAACTAGTTTTGGAGGGACCCCAAACATCAGAGTGAACATAATCCAAGATACCTTCAGTATTATGAATTGTTGTCCCAAATTTGACCCTTGTTTGCTTCCCTTTGATGCAATGCTCGTAAAAGTCCAATTTGCAAGTTTGCACTCCTTCCAAAGATTTTTCTCCAGCATGCCCCAAGTGCATATGTCATAGCTTGGTTGCTTCTGACTCTCGACCATCTATAAAAGTGGTTGTTGTTGTTGTCCCTGTAACTGTACTACCCAGATAGTGGTACAAATTGTTATTCTTTTAAATTCTCTTAAATATTCATACTTACCACATCGACAATTTCATCACAGTCCATCTAGGCAATAACTATCGTGGCAAATTTAAAATCGGCTATGAAAATCTGTGATGGCACATGCCATTTCAGTATGTGGCAAAGTGTGGTTCTAGATGCTCTTTTTTAGCAAGATCTAGATATTGCCATTGAAGATGAGAAACCAGATGATGTTGAGGAGAAAGATTGGAAAACGATCAATCGATTGGCATGTGGTACAATTTGATCATGTCTTTCTAGAGAATAGAGGTATGCATTCTCGAAAGAAACCTCTGCAAGTAATTTATGGAAGGCACGAAAAGAAAAATTTCTAAAGAAAAGCAGTCATAATAAGCTTCACATGAAGAAGACGCTGTTTCGCTTCACTTATATGTCGGGTACCACAATAAATGATCACGTTACCAATTTTAATCAGTTGATTACTGATCTAGTGAATGTAGATGAGACATTTAAAGATGAAGATCTAGCTCTGATGTTGCTTGGATCACTTCCCGAGGAGTTTGAGTTTCTTAAAACTACTTTACTTTACGGGAAGGTTGTTGTATCTCTTAAAAAAGTATGTGTTGCCTTATAAAATTATAAACTAATGAAGAAAGACAAGAAGGTCAGTTCCAGCGGAGATGCAGAAGCTTTGGTAATTAGAGGTTGTTCACAAAATCAAAGTATGAGAAAAAAAAAGGAAATCCAAGTCAAGGCCCAAGTTGAGCAAAAAATGAGTATGCCTTTTGTCGAGAAAAGGGGCACTAGAAGAAGGATTGTCCAAAACTGAGAAATAATGGCAAGCCCGATAAAGGAAAAGCTGTAACATAATCAAATCTTATTGAAATTGATGAAGTAGTGCTAGATTACTCACTTGCTAGATCATCAAATGGTTCTTATGACGTATGGCTACTAGATTCAGCGTGTAGCTATCATATGTGTCCTAACAAGAAATGGTTCTTTGATTTTAAAAAACTTAAAAATGGTGGAGTTGTCTATACAGTAAATAACATCCCTTTGACAACACATGAGATTGGTTCGATTCACTTGAAAAATGCAAATGAATCAATTATCACCTTAACAGATGTTCGTTATGTGTCAGAATCGAGCAAAAATCTCATCTCTGTGGGGATCCTAGACTCAAAAGGGTTCGAGGTGAAAATGAAAAATGGAGTGATGGAGATTATCTCTGGTGCATGTGTGATATTGAAGGGAATTCGAAAGAACAACATTTTATATCACTATCTGGGTAGTACAGTTACAGGGACAGCAGCAGCAACCACTCTTATAAATGATCGAGAGTCAAAAACAACCAAGCTATGGCATATGGGCTTAGGGCATGCTGGAGAAAAATCCTTGAACTTGCTTGCTAAGCAAGGATTATTGGAATGAGTGTAAACTTGCAAATTGGACTTTTGTAAGCATTGCATCAAAGGGAAGCAAGCAAGGATCAAATTTGGGACAACAATCCATAATACTGAAGGTATCTTAGATTATGTTCACTCTTATGTTTGGGATCCCTCCAAAAATAGTTCTTTGCAAGGAAAACACAATTATGTGACCTTTGTTGATGATTTTTCTCGGAGAGCATGGGTGTACACAATGAAGACAAAGAATAAAGTGTTAGGAGTTTTCCTTAAATGAAAAAAGATGGTGGAAACTCAGACAAACAAAAGGATCAAACGTCTCCGAAAAAATAATGGTGGAGAGTATGAAAGCGATCCATTTGAGAAAATTTATGAAAATGAAGGCATTGTCAAACACTTCACTATCAGATCTACACCACAACAAAATGGTGCAACAGAACGCATGAATCAAACACTACTGGAGAAAGTTCGATGTATGTTATCCAATGTTGGATTGGGTAAAGAATTTTGGGCTAAGGCTGTAACATATGTGTGCCACCTCATCAATCGCCTACCATCTATTGCTATTGATGGAAAAACATCATTAGAGAAATAGTTTGGAAAGCCTACTACAGATTATGATTCCTTACATGTATTTGGATCCACTGCATACTACCTGTCAAAGTTGGATCCAAGAGTAAAGAAAACATTATTCATAGGGATCACCTCTGGCATAAAAGACTATCGTCTATAGTGTCCAAAAACAAAGAAAATAGTTTTTAGTAGGGATATCACCTTTGATGAATCTACCATGTTGAAAAAGGTGGATATTGAGTAGTTAGATGATACTTCCAAACAAGTGGAGTTTGAGAGAATAGTAATCCCAGTAGATAAAAAAGGTGTTGAGACTTATCCTACAGTAGAAGGAGATTCTCAATAAGAAGGAGTTCATGGACTTCCTCAACAACTTGAGCCAAGTATATCTAGAAGGCCAAAGATGGTGCATAGAATGTCTGACCGTTTTGCTGATATGGTGACTTGTAAGAAGACAATAGGATTGTTTGGTCACTATGTTGATATAGTGCCTTATGCATCTCCAGTTGTAGCTGATGACATTCCTACCACTTTTACTGAATCAATCCAAAGTTCAAAAGAAGAAAAGTGGAGGATTGTCATGTATGAAGAAATACAATCACTTCATAAGAATCAGACTTGGGAACTTGCTAGTCTTCTAAAGGGAAAGAAAGCAATTGGATGCAAATGGGTTTTTGCAAAGAAAGAAGGATTTCCTGGCCAAGATGATGTGCACTACAAAGCAAGATTGGTGGTTAAAGGCTACGCTTAGACAGAGGGAATTAATTATAATAAGGTATTTTCTACAGTTGTGAAGCATTCCTCCATTAGAATTTTATTGGCTTTGGTAGCATAGTTGGATTTAGAACTAGTTCAATTGGATGTAAAAACTGCATTTTTACATGGAGACTTAGAAGAGGAAATCTACATGACTCAGCCAGAAGGGTTCAAGGTTGCTGGAAAAGAAAATTTGGTGTGTAAACTTGAAAAATCTTTGTACGAGTTGAAGCAATCTTCGAGGCAGTGGTACAAAAGATTTGACAAGTTTATGATAGAGCAAAAGTACACCAGGATCAAATATGATCATTATGTGTATTTGCGCAAGCTACAAGATGGATCCTTTATATATCTTCTTCTTTATGTTGATGATATGCTGATAGCTTCAAAGAGTCAAACAGAAATTGAAAAATTGAAGACTCAGTTAAGAAAAGAGTTTGAAATGAAGGATTTAGGCAAAATAAAAAGGATTTTTGGCATGGAGATTACCGGAGACAGAAAATCGAAGAGGCTTTGTTTGACTCAGAAACAATATTTGAGAAAGGTACTACAATGTTTTGGCATGAATGAAAATACAAAACCTGTTAGTACTTCGTTTGCTCCTCATTTTAAGTTGAATGTCTCTATGTCACCGAAGAGTGATGCAGAAAAGGAGTACATGTCAAAAGTACCGTATGCAAGTGTTATTGGGAGCTTGATGTATGTTATAGTTTGTACAAGGCCTGACATTTCATAAGCAATTGGGGTTGTGAGCAGGTATATGCATGATCCAAGAAAGGAGCATTAGTAAGCTGTGAAATGGATTCTACGATACATTAAAAATATTATGGATTTTGGATTGATATTTGAGTAGGAAAGCAGTCAGTGTGTAGTCGGATATTGTGATTCAGATTATGCTGCTGATATGGATAAACGTCGATCAACTACTGGTTATGTATTTACTCTTGCAAAGGCACCAGTTAGTTGAAAGTCTACTTTACAGTCAACAGTTGTTTTGTCTACTACAGAAGCAGAGTACATAGCAACAACAGAAGCTATAAAGGAAGCAATTTGGCTTCAGGGTTGCTTGGTGAACTGGAAATTGAGTAGAAGTACGTCAAAGTACATTGTGATAGTCAAAGTGTTATCCAGTTAGCAAAGAATCAAGTTTATCATGCAAGGACGAAGCACATCGATGTTCGATATCACTTTGTGAGGGAGATTATAGAAGAAGGTGGAGTTAGACTCCAGAAAATTCATACCACTGAGAATCCTGCTGACGTGATGACAAAAGTTGTCACTGCGATCAAGTTCCAACTTTGTTTGAACTTGATCAATTTTGCTAAAGTTTGATGTTGAATTTAGAGACACTATCAAAAACTGTTTGAGGAGAGATTAAAAATGTTGAAATTCGCCAAGATGAAGATTTGTTGACCATGTTGGCTCATTTTGATATTTCACATCGGGGAAATAACAAAGAGAATGAAAGTTTTTTTATATAAATAGAACCATAATTCCTTCAGTTTAATCATCCAAAAATTGTCTACTCATCTCTTAGACAATTTTCAATATTTCTCCATCTTTTATAATATTTCACTTTGTAGTTTTTTTCTTAGTGAAATATAATTTTGGCAGTATCCGATGACGTAGGCATAATTGACCGAATCTCATTAAATTTTGGTGTTCTTATTTTTGTCTTTATTTTTCGTTAGCTTTTTTATGGGGTATAGTTGTAGTGATATATTGTGCTGTTAAATTACTATTACGGTAATTTTGTCGAAGGAGAGTGGGTTTTAAGTGGGATCGTTTGTGGCCCCTCCAATATTTTTTGAAAATTAACCTATAATATGATTTTTCAGTATAATCTTTCACTCTTTATACACCTATAAATTTATTAGGTAAATTTGATTGGTAAAATATTACTTTATTCCACCAACAAGTTCAGCATTAGTGGAAACTGGACGTCTCCTATGTGGGTCTATCTACTTGTACCGTTAGATTCGGATCATATTCCTACACTTTGGAGAAAGAGAGGACGAGTTTAATCCGTCTGAGGAACGGAGTGAATCAAGAACTTAAATCAGCTTGCAAAGATGGGAAGTTAGCAACAAGTCAGGTTCAAGAATGGCTTCAAGAAGTTGAAAAGACTCGAAGTCAACGAGGTACAAGAAAGTAAGATGATGGACAAGAACAACTTCTGCAACTGTAGCTGGCGGTATAGACTCAGCAAGAAAATGGTAAGAGCACTCTAGAACATCGAAAGACACGAGAAAGCTGGAAATTTTGCTGGTGGAAGCATGGTGGTTGAGAATCATTTAGGAAGCATGGTGAAGCATATTCCGGGACCTATAATGAAGGTTAAACAACAGCGTCTGAAACTCTGGCTCAACTTATGGAAATGTTACAGGATGATAGGGTGCGAAGGATTGGTATTTGGGGTATGGGAGGAGTTGGCAAGACGACTCTTGTTAGGACCTTGAACAACAAGCTCAGGACTGCTTCTGTACAGTCATTTAGTGTGGTGATTTGGGCTACTGTCTCAGGAAACTTCAACTTGAGAAGGGTACAAATACAAATAGCTGAGAGATTGAATATGGTGGTTAGATCAGAGGAAAGTGAAGAGGGATTAGCAGTTCGGCTGCATCAAAGACTTGAGCAGGAGAAATTCCTTCTGATTCTAGAAGATGTGTGGGAGGCAATTGATTTAGACCATTTAGGGGTACCCCAACTTGAAGTTCAAACAGGTTCGGTTCTAAGATCATCCTGACATCTCGATTGTTTGATGTTTTTAGGGGTATGAAGACTGATGAAGCAGTCAAAGTAAATAAACTCAATGATAGAGAAGCTTGGCAGTTGTCTAGTCAAAGTGCAGGGGAGGTAGTGTGTTTGGAGCATATCAAACCACTAGCGGAATCAGTAGCCAAAGAATGCGGTGAATTACAATCATCACCATGGGGAGAGCTATGAGGGGAAAGAAATTGGTGAAGCTATGGAAGCATGCATTGAGCAAGTTGCAAAGATCAATACCTTCTATTAGTGCCACTGAAGAGAAGGTCTATAATATCTTGAAGTGGAGTTATGACACATTAGATGGTAGCAACATAAAATTCTGTTTCCTTTATTGCTCTTTGTTTCCTGAGGATTTCTCTATTGAAGCAAGTGAATTGGTACAATGTTGGTTGGCGGAGGGATTAATAAATGAACAACAAAGCTACGAAGATTTAGTGATCAGTGGAATTACAATGTTAGAGATCTAAAAGACTGTTGTTTGTAAGAAGATGGCGCTCATAAAGGCACTGTGAAGATGCACGATGTAGCTAAATGGATCGCTTGGTCTTTGGAGGATTGATGCAAGTCACTTGTTGAGTCAGGAAAAGGCTTGAGTGAGATTCCTGACGCAGAACTGTCACATTCCATGAAGAGAGTACCTTTCATGAATAACTATATAAGAACATTGCCTGATTGTATCGTACAATGTTCGGGGCTTAAACTTGCTACTGCAAGGTAATCCTCTTGAGAGAGTTCCAGAGAAATTTCTGGAAGGATTTCAAGCCCTCAAGGTCTTGAAGTTAGTGGAACTCGCATTCGTTCATTGCCTATTTCTCTTCTTCAGCTGAATGGCGTTCGTGTTCTGCTCTTGAAAGAATGCTATTACCTCGAAGAGTTACCTTCATTTGACAGGCTCAATAAACTTCAAGTACTTGATCTCTGTTTGAAGACTATTTTGCTGGAATTATTTCAAGATTGTCCGGTTTAGAGTTCTAGATGTGGCAATCAGTGATTACCATTGGGTTGTTGAGGAACAGGTAATAGAGGGAGAAGCAACTTTTGAAGAACTAATGAACCTCCAACAATTGCTAGTATTATCTATACGATTGAAGTGCATTCCACCACTTGGTATTGAAGTTCCATGGATTGATAGGTTAAGAAGATTTCAGTTTTTCATCGACGTGCAAGTGAACTCCTTGCCAACAAGGCATGCGAAAAGGAGGGTGACAATCAGTGGTCTAAATCTTTCTGAAGAATGGATTGGAGGGTTGTTGAGTAATACAAAATCTTTAGTCCTGAATCACTGGTGGGGACTTAATCAAACACTTCAGACATTGACTATCAATAACAGTAGATGCTTCACTGATTTAAAATCTCTAACCATTTCAAATTCCAACAGCAGCTTAAGGCCAGCAGGAGGCTTTTCTGCTCATTATGACATGCTACTGAATTTAGAGGAACTGTATCTCGATGGCCTGACTTATCTAGGAAGCATTTCAGAATTAGTTGGCCATCTTGGACTCAGATTTTCCAGCCTGAGAGTAATGGAGGTGAAGCGATGTCCTAGATTGACAGATCTTTCTTATGGTAGTATCATTCTGTCCCTACCAAGACTTGTAGACATCAAGGTAAGCTTCTGTGACAAGTTGGAAGTGCCCTTTAAGTATTGTTCAGGGCAGGATTTAGTTCTAGAACCTGTTGTTCCTAGATTAGGAGTGATGGAGTTGAAGAACCTTCCTAGATTAAGGACTCTTTGCAGGGAAGGCGAGTCATGGCCATGCCTGGAGCAGGTTCATGTGATCAAATGCAATCTTCCGAGGAAGCCATCTGTCACTAGCCAAGATGCTAAAATGTAAATGATTTGTTTTGGGGTGTAAAGAATTTAACAGGAGAAAATCATCAGGTTTGTGGGTCAGTTGAGTTCCCATGTATGTAGTTTAGGATTCATTCACTGGTTAAAATATACAAATAAATGGTAGTATACTCATTGCCATAATAACTTTGTTTTACTCAACCAACAGCATATCATGCATATGTATGTTCCAAGTTACAGAAGAGGCTTCCATGTTCGGCCGTGCAAAAAAAGAATAGGCTTTTTCTGCTGTCATTCATTCAACTAACAAGGCTTTTTTTCCTGTCATTCCTTCAACTAACAAGGCATCCAATAGATAGGAAGGACTAATAATACCAAAAATTATTTGCTGCCTAGTTTGATCTTTGTAAGCATCTGAATCCTAATGCTGCCCTTCAATCTATCATTGAAATTGAGGAACTCAAAAGTCCAACTAGCAAATTTGTAGAATAAAACAAGTCTGACTTCAAAGGCCAATCTTTCTATTATCATATTATTTCACAATTCCACAAACTTGCGTCACCAAATTTGCACAAGAAATGTAACATAAGAAATTTGAAATTAATAGAACAAGAATTAAGTTACCAAGAGTTACACAAGGTTATGCTATATGTTTATTTACATATTATAACTGTTATTACAAATATGCGCCTGTTATTTACAACGTTAACAGAAGACCAGCAAACATAGATATATATCCACAATTCTGCCTCGCTTTCTGTGCCTCTCACTCATCTACAATTCCATCCACAAATATTAACACGGTTAATGAACCTCCTGGCAGAATAAAAGAATAACTGCACACCTGAATGAAAAAATAAATAAATAAATTTATCAAGTTAGCATCTCAATTTGCAATCATATATAGAATATGCAAATGAGGAAGTTAAAAACTACCTCTAATCAAACTTCATCTTCAAAATGATTCTCCGCTTTTGTGCTTCGATTGTTACTATTTACAAGCTTGAGTTGAGCTTCTGTTTTTAAGCTCTCTCTATTATTTACATTCTCAAGCCACAAATCTGTTTTAGGGCTGCCACTTCTATTTACAAAGCCCATAGCTTCTACTGGCCTCCTAGGACCGTTCAATCCAGTTTCTTCAACCCCATTCTGAAGTTCCACAGCTGCAGAACCACCATCAGACATGGAGTCAAGAGAGCTAGAGCTGCTCCTACGTGAAAGTCTGCCATTTTGAGATGATACAGACCTTTGATGCTGCAGACGCCCATTAATATTAGTATCAAAGAGAGGAACCCTGTGTATACAAGATATGAATTTAGGATGATCAAAATAAGCTTATATTGTTGCGCCAAAATTTTAAAGAAGAAAAAGGAAAACTAATCCAGATAAAAATATTCTAATTATATCATGAGAAGTAGACACAATTTGCAACATCCAGCCAACAAAGCACACTTATCATGTTTACATAACATGGTTTTAGATATTGATAATACGTTGGAGGAGGTGGTACATTATTTACAATGATTGAATAAGTGATTCACATGGCGAACTAAAAAGCACATATTGACCAAAGTGAATGTGGACATTATACAATCCATTCTTTTATGTAAAAAAATAAAATTATGATAGGCGATTTATTAATTTATTTATTTTTGAGTTATTTTGACAAAAAAAATTACACAGCAGCTTTGGCCATTTCAGACTGATTCAAATCGAAATCACTTTGTGTTAAACAGTTAATGTTTCTGAAAACCTTGTTACTATTCAATAATCTAAAGGATTTGCTTAACAACAGAAGAAGGTAACTTGCAGCAACATTATTATGCCCATAAAATCATTGCCATTATTATGAAACATCTCTGCCAAGTTGACTTGTCACATTATAAAATAAGAAAAATTACAACTTAGTCCTTAAGGTTTGACCACTTGATTCTGCTAACAGTTTAGTCATTTTTTGAGCGGTATTTTAACAGTTTAGTCCCTTTGTCATTTGTTGGCGCATTTTCTGTCAGTCACAGCCTCAGTGGTCAACCCCTAAAAAGTTGTGCTTAGTACTGAAAATACTCGTGACTGGTATAGAATAATAAAAAACTAACGGAAAATTTTATAAATATATAAAAAGCTGAAAAAATAAAGAAAATAAATAATAATCGAAAATTACCAATTAAAATATTTAAAATTAAATTTAAAACGACTTTTAACACAATATTTTTATAACTTTTTCACAAAAATAAAGGGACTAAAAGATTTTCTTATGCAAATAAATAAAAGATAAAATTTAAAAAGATTTTAGTATTCTTTTCATTTTAGAGTTATTTTCTTAAAATAATATCCGTATTTAATTGGAGTTTAAGTTCTTTCAATTTTTTGTTATTTTTTAACTTTTATAATTTATTACAAAATTCACAATAATATTTTTCATACCAAAATATAGTATATAAAAATATGGTGTAAAAATTTTAAAGTTGAAAAAATGAAAAAAAAAAAGTTAGTTCCAATCAAATAAAAATTATCATTTCAAAAAAAAATAAAATTCAAAATCTTGAAAGAAAAACTCGGCAAAATTAATTACAATTTTACTTTTGCCACCATTTTATGAGAAAAAATGCCAACTTAAATTTTGAAAATTTAAATATTTAGCATCCAAAAAAATTTCAATTATTTTTTAACTAATAATTTTAGAATTGGTTTGTTTTATCTTATTCTTCTAATATTTTTTTCAAAATTAACAAACTTGTTAGTATTTTTCTTTAGTTTTATTTTAGTCTATAGAAAAGGGTATTTTTTGTACTTTGAGGGGTTTGACCACTTTTGAGGCTGTTGACCAACAAAAGAGGTGCCAAGAAATGATAGAGGGACTAAACTATTAACAAATTCAAATGTTGGGAATCTTTAAAATCGATTTTCAAAGGATGATAATGCACTTGTTAATAAGGAAAAACCTAAGGGACTAAATTTTAGTTTTTCCTATAAAATATTTCCCCACAATTATATGAAGATTTAAATTTGAATGGAATTGGACTCAGATAAAGTTCTCCACACCTCGCATGTTGAAGAGAGTCAAAAACTGGAACTAAATTCTTTGACCTTGCTTCAATTGTGCGAGTTGGAATCCTTACAACCTCAGTTTCTCCTAACACTGCATTTTCTCCATCAATCTGTATCCCATCAATCATCATTGATTGGAAGTATATCTGGCAAGAACAAAGGGCAAATCAAACACCAAAGTGAAAAACAAGATTCTATTAAGATTTTGATATCATGTGGAATACCCAAATACCTCAGGTTTTGCCCATAAAGGGATATGAGGTTGATGCATTTGTAATTCAGCTTCTGATATATACAAATGATGCTTCTCCTCAAGGCTGATCTTTTCTTTTGCAACTACACCCCTAACTTCAGGATGAACACTATTCCCCTTTTTCTTGCCTGAATTCCAGTTGTCACCATATATGTCAACATTATCTTCTGGCTCTCTTCGAATTTGTTTCTGACAAATATTCCACTTCTGAATTGCTTCAACCACCAACTTTCCATCACTTTCTGCAATTGATTCATGAGTTGCGCCTAAACTAGACATCACAATTGTTGAATCTATGCCAGCGGATATTCGCAACACATATTGCATCATACAGCCAGAAGGTGAGAAAACAAGGAGGTTGTATTTCATCTTCAAAGTGGTACCATCCATATATAAATCATTGCTGCCTTTGCACTTATGAAAAGATGAAGCAACAGCCCCTGAAAGGGAACTCAATCTACCTGTTGCAGCTGCCGCAGCACTGGTTACTGTTCCTCTCCAGCCATTATTTCCATTCCTTATTCTGCTGACAACAGAAAGTGTAACTGGGGGACCAGGTGCACAAAGGCTCTGCTGATTGTGCATTTGTAAATCTATGCTGGACGGCCAACGAACCGCTGACTTAGTATTTACACCAAACCCACTATTTTTAGAGGTGTAACTAGCATATGAGGTCTGAACGTTCACTGAACCTCCAATGGGATTAATAGCAAATAAATGGCTTGTCCCCCTCGAAGAACTTATCATAATCCAGTTGCTATCATCACTGAACGTGATATCCTGAATAACCTGGGAATAAAAATCCAGAAAACAATATAAATAACAGCATCAAACACTACTGGTGAAAAATACTCCCAAAGAGAAAAAAGATCAACGGAGATGTGTTGTTCTTACTGCATTAGTAACTCCACGTTGCAGCCTGTAGAGATGTGCATGAGATGCACCAGTATCACCTATGGAAGAATTTCCCAGGAGTCCAGGCATTATTTTAAATACATTAATATTATGACCATGAACTGAGGCAGTGACTAAAAGGGTCCCACTAGGATCAAAACACAATGCTGAAATAGGACTCCTGTGAGCTCTAAATTGAGCAATAACGAGTTTAGACACAATATCCCTGACAACAACCTGATGAACAAGAGTAAACAAAAAAAGGGGGAAACATAAGAGCGCAACACTAAAAGATTTATTAATTTATTTACAGAGGCAAGGAAGAATGAAAATGATGCAGTAGAAACATGAGGAGCACAACATTGTGCATAATTATTCAAAATGCCTAAGCAAAAATCCATCCCTTGCAACAACTGAATATTATCCATTTAATGAGTTAAGCATAATAATTTTCCATCAGGCAATAGAAAAGGAACTAAACAAAATAATTTTACATCAGAAAATTCCTACCATCTGTAATTTCCCATTCACCAATGAAAAAGACCATAACATGCTAACTAGAATGTACATTAGGCCACCTAGCAAAATCATTAAAATAAAAAAAAAAGATAAAAAAAATAACTGAGAAAGAAACAAGAGGAGAAGGCCATGTACCATTCCCACATTATCTGCATCAGGCAAATGGCCATTGACAGTACCATTGTTTTTCCACCCAGCAGTCCCTGATTGAGGGGAGCCATGGGAATCAGGTAGAAACTCTGAGCAATACCTGGACAACTTCTTATATCCCATATCCCCTAGAGTCACAATTCCAGTAGCAAGTTGCTTGCTTGATTCTTTGGCATAATGCACAACCAAACTCCCATTTGAATTGAACCCAGAAAAACTTGCAGAAGGTAATAGATGTTGTGGGGTTACACGTCCAGAATTAGGGACTACAACTGGACTTCCACTATAAGCCAGCCACCTGGGCCCAACAGCAAGCGGTCCATAGCCTATTCCTCCAGAACCAGGATAACTAGCAGCTATGGGATTTGTAAGAATTGTATAGTCCTGCTCCAATGTCATGGCATCTAAACAGTGTATCTGCAGGATACAAAACTTAATTATTGTAACATAATAACTAAGGCAAAAAGTGCTTGAAAATAAAAAGTTTGTGTCAACAAACAACCTGAGCTGCTTGAGAAATAGCAATAACTCTAGAGTTGCACCTCACAGAAAAAACAGCTGATCTGAACTTCAGCAAGTGTACATATGATTGAGATCTCAGGGAATAAAATCGAACAAAAGTTGGCACAATATTACGATTACCGAAATCCTGGTAGTCAGGGATGCCTCCATTGCACGGAGTAGTTAACCCATCTTGGTCGACATTACCTCCAGAAACATCAGCACAAACAACTAGAATAGGTCTGCTGTCTGCAAACTTGTCTGCTGACTTCTTTGATGCTATTGGTTTTGGTAACATTTGCATGAATGAGACAGGGCCACCATGTCTGGAAACAAGATCATGAACATTATCTGCCTCCTCAACATCCCACACCTGGAAACCAGACCGATTACCTAACAGAAGAACTCGCCGAATCACATCACCCTCATCTTCTAATTTGTCAAACCCGGCCCACTGGACCTACAAAAACAGAAATGAACATAATAAGAGCCATCTGCACTCATAGAACTTTATTTAACAAACTCCATATAAAATATAATCCATATATACGAATCACTAACTGAAAGCCCTTTCCTGCAACAACCCCACTTCTGAAACACCTCGAATGGGAGGGACTTGGAGCAGAATAAAGGTACAAAGTAAACAAAATAACATCCCAATCTCATTTAGAAGTTTATTTTAGAAGTAGAAGGAAAAAGGAGGTTAACCATTTAAATTTTACACCACTATTAATTTCATAGCATTTTGTAACCAAAAGGTGATGTGAAGATATTTGAAAATTTCAGAAGTGTTTTAACCCTTTAACCTCCTACCTTTTTTTAAGCTCCTTTACTTTTCATCCTCATCGTCACCTAGTGCTAAATGTGAAACTATCTAGTAGTATGCACTAAAATACAAATCTCACCAGTATCCATCCAACTGCCTATGAATCAAAAAACTTACTTTCTCATCATCCCCGAAATACCATGCAAAATTATAAAGGTAATAGAACAACCTAAATTACAGCAAACACTCAAATGAGGGAAAAATGACAAAAACAAAAAGGCAGGAAGATAGAAACACAGCATAAAATTAATAGTAAACAAATACACATCAAGAAAAAGGCAGGAAGATAGAAACAGAGCATAAAATTAATAGTAAACAAATACACATCACGTAAAACGGCAATCTATATCTTCAACCAAATATCAAATTCTGGAAATGAAAGAACCCAAGATAAGCTAAATACTAGTAATTGTTAATTTTGATAAGCAAACTGTCGTCCAAATGGCTCTACATATTTTCATTTTGATGCTAGGCTGATTTTCCTTTATTACTTGGCTGATTTTAAACTTCATGGCTGCGAAACTTTACAAAACAATTCACTTCCATTGACACAGTTAAGATTCCTAAAAATGTCACGCTTCCATTAAGATTTAATGTGCATCCCAATCCCAGTTAATACAACAAAATGTACCCAAACAAGAATATATAGACATCTACAAATCTCGACACTTTTCAAACTAAATCAACATTCCTTATTTCCATACACACCACAACTGAAAGTTGCAACCTACCCAACACAATAACTGTACAGAAACCCCGCGAACAAGCTGCATAACACATTTCAAACTCCTCCAAACCATAGACTCCAGAGATTAAAATCAAACGCAAATCCTAACCTAGTTTATACAAATAAATTCAACATGGCATCCCAAAATTCCAAGACATGTCCCAAATGCAATCTCAACAAAAATACACCAGCATCGATAAAGCTCAAAACTTTGAAAACGAAATCAACATTCCCATATAACCACACACACCACTTTATACTTTACACATCAAATTCAACAAATGGCCAGCAAAAAGTTAACAACTTTACTTGGTCACTATTGGCATCGTCGTCTCTATCAACAATGGATTGGGCAACAGATGCAGCAGACTTAGCAACCGTAGATGCCCCAGATGAAACAATCCTCAAGTAGCTTGAAATAGCCCGGAAAGAGGTTGGTAAAAACCCATTATTAGGCCGCCCAAGGGATTTATTCTGCTGCTGCCCATCACCACTATTCCTCATAATAATCCCTACAGCCCAAAAAACGAAGGCAACCAATATCCAAATCGCTAAAATCTCTGGTTCTCCAATTTCTCCCTTCAGCATAACAAAAAAAGCTGTTCCTTTTGAAAATTAGATTAAACCCAGAACCCAAAAAAAAAACCTAATTTTTGGTAAAGAAACAGCTCTAGAATTAAAATTAGGTCATGACCTCGTCCATGTCTATTGATTTTGCTTGAACAGCTGAATCTGAATTTCCAAAAACAAGCTTTAAATAATAACAAAAAGAACTCCTAATTAGAAACAAACTATAATTTTTATGGGTTTTCCGGAATAATAATGGAAAAGAACAAATCTTTTTTTCTAAAAAACACAAAAAGATTAAGGCTTTTTTGCCTTTCCAGTTGTAGATTACAATATCTTAGTTAAAAAAAATGAAAAAAATTTAATAAAACAAATAAAATCAATACTTTGTTCTGAGAAAAAAGAATTAAATATAAATAAAATTAAAAGTGATAAGGAACAGAAGAAGGATTATGGTTTTTTCCAGGAGGGATTAAAGATGGGATCTATGAAGAGATAAAGAAGAATATGGATTATGAAGAGAAATAATAAAGAAAGCAAGAAGAAAAGAAGTAAAAAATTATTTTTTTACTTTTGGCTTCTGCTTATGCTGAGGAATAGAAAGGACTTCGGTTCACGTCTCTGTCTCTCTTTCTTTCTCTGTCTATGTGTTTTCAAAGCTTGCAGTTGGGCAAGAGAACGGAGAGTTTTTCTTCTTTTTGTTTTTTTAATTTATGTTTGGATTTTGGGTTGTGATGATGAGGATGAGTTGCTCTTTCTTCGAAATCGAAATCAAATATTTAAAAAAAAAAAAAAAAACAACAGTCAAATAGTTTTCACCTGTTTTCCATTTTCACTTCCTTCGGTTCTTTTGCTTCTCGGCTTTAATACCCAACGACCAACACAGAGTGCTATTATCAAGTGCATGCAAAACCCTTTTCCAAAAAAAAAAATTGTGAGCAAAACCTAATTGAAATTAAAATTTTAAATTAAATCAATTTATTTTATTTTATTTACTTTAATTATTTATTTAATTTGACTTAATTTTAAATAAAAAGAATTTCAATTAAATCAAAATTATAGTAAGAATTAAAATATTTAAATATGTTGTATATTTTAATATTTAAATAATATTTCATGTTATTTAATTAATTTTTGGTAAAGTAAATTATTTTAACTAATATCTATATAAAATTTGATTGTATTTTTAAAATAAAAATTTTTAAAACTTAATAATTATTATAACTTAATCTAAAAAAATTAAAAAATAAATCAAATCAAATAATTTAATTCAATTGAAATTGTGTTCAATTCAATTTATTTTTAAAAAAAAATTTAATTTTAATTTTTCAGTTCTATTTGGTTTTAAAGTGAATCAATCATTTGTACAACCCTAACTACTTCAAAACTAGAGACAAGGACATAGCAAATGCTCTCATCCACTCCTTGATGTATTGGTTATTTTCTTATTTTTTTTCAATTATTTGTTTATAAAAATGATTAACTATTTTATTAATTAAAATACTTATTAATGAATTTGATACCATGAAAATGAAAATTTTTTATCAGATTCTCAAATATGAACTGTAATCAAAGTCTAATTAAACAAAATTAATTTAATTTTAGAATGTCCTTATACCTATCCCAGAGAGGAACTCTCACTATTGAAGCATTTGTGTCCTAGTACAAGTACGATTTAAACTTTTAGACACTATCAAGCTAATCATTCATTGATTAATCATGTTCAAAATTTCAACTAGAAATATTATGTTGTATAATGTATAAAAAAAAAAATATACCAATCAGCCAACATTTGAAGGATAAAAAAACTATTTGAATTTAGAGTTAATTTAGATATTAACTAATAATTATTAATGGAAAATGCTCAAATACATAATTTTGTATGTATATGAATAGTGTAGGAGCAATCAATTTGGAAGATCAATTTGGAATAGTGTAGAGCAATAAAAAAAATATTTGAATTATTAATGGAAGATCTCAAAACATTTTTAATGGTACTCTTTAAAATAAAAAGTATATTTTGAATGATAAAAATATTTTAAGAAATTCTTAAATATAAAAAGCAAATAAATTTATTTAAGTTCAATAGACTCTTTATATTTTACTATTAATTTTATTTTATCTCATAAAAGTATTTAATTTTAATTTGGGGGCAAAAAGAAAAAAAGTTTTTTCAAGAAAGAAAATCAATAAAAAATAAGATAATAATTATTAATATGTATAAAAAAATAATTTGTATTAATTATATTTTATATAGAGTGAATTTTGGCTCCCTAAATATAGAGAGTCAAATTCATTTTCTAATATATAATTTAGAGTTAGAGACTGAGTTCAAGTTTTATTTTCTTTAATCACTTTTTATAATAAAAAGCCTATGTTTAAATAAAGAGTAAGTTGGATATTGGACATGTATGAATTCATAATTTACGGACTACCCATTAATTCATGTATAAAGATAGCAATTTTCATCCACTCCAATTTGATAGGAAATCCTCACCCTCCAAATAAATATATATATATATGACAGAAATAAGAAGTTTGTAATTTCTTTTATTTTGAAAGTACAAATATTATTAGTTAAGGTTATTTATCATTTTTGCAAATATCATTAAAAATAATATTTTTAGTAGTTTGTAAAATTTTAAAAATTAAGAAAATAAAACTTACTTCTTCGATTCTGTCCTAATTCCTAAACGAGAGAAAATAGAAATGTCAAAAACTAAAAAGGCATTGTTATCTCCATTTATGTACATGAAAGTATAACTTCTTACTAATTTTGATATAATAATAAGAAAAAAATTATTTTCATTATATTATTTTTTGTGCAATTTATAAATTCACTACCCTTTCTATTTATTTAGCTTTTCGTCAAGACTAATTCACTGAAACGAACTATCTTGCACGGCTAAACCGAAGCGTTTCTTGGGGTCTTGGCATTCACGCAACTTCTTGACTCGGTAAATGTTGCAATAAGAGCACCGAACGTAGGATTTCCTTTGGTTTCTCGCTTGCCAAGCATACAACATTCAATCTCTCCAAAAATTTAGTACTTTATGTTTTTTGGGAGAAGAAGAGTATGTTGAATTTTTGGGTAATACATTAATTAGTCATACATAATATTGCAAATATTTCTTTTTCTTTATGAATTTTTGTATCTAATGGCGCCTTGATTGTTGAAAACAGTAAAAGTCTAGTAAACTTGAGGGATTATGTCCTCCATAGTCATTATAATTCTTAAGTTAGTACGAGAGTTTTAAGAATTTTTGAGTTTAGAGAACTTGAGAAATGAGAGTGAATAATAAAAAAACCTAACAAAACGTATCTTAGTTGTCAAGAAAATTATTTATATCCTTCCTCATTATAAATCCTTAACAGATATGCCAAAAATAGCATTCGTTGAATTTGTCCTTATTATTTTGAAATATGCAAAAAACCGTCTTTCATTGGTCGAACATTAAAAATATAACTGCCCTTTATCAATCAAACATTGTGTGGTACTAGTCTACTGGTAAATTTTTTGAATGTTGTTATCGTTTGATTGTTTGGTATACTATCTTTTGTTGCAAAGGTCCAATCTTAAAGGCGTACAATATTCATGTAGAGGACATATGTCCATTGTGATGGTGTTTGGTTAAGTGAACGCTATCACTATTCCCATCGAAAGGTAATGTTCTTTGACATTTATGTCAAAGGGTCATTCTGGTTCGAATAGTGAGTCAGCCCTAGCAGTGCTTCCAGTAATGCATTAGCGATTTAAATGTTTTATTTACGTTACCTTTGTCCTTTTAGCTCCTGTGCTGCTTCAAATTTTGTGCCTATTTAAAATTTTGGTGTGTTGGTTAGATAACGCATTTATTGCAGGCATGCCTATTGAGGTATGTCCTCCTTCTATGTAAGGCTACGTCGATTTTTTTGTTTCACTTTTTTGATTTTGAAAATTTTCTGCTAACTTTCCTTTTCCTTTTTTCTACTCTAGTATTTTCTACATTCGTCTTCTTGCGAGCTCTTTCTTCACTAGGTATTGTGGTGTTGTTCTTTATTTTCATTTTTTCTTGTATCTTTTATTCATAGTTTATTCTTCCACTCCTCCTTTTTGGGGAATTATGGGTGAAACCATAGAGCAGACTTTTGGTAAACTTAAGAAGTACCAAAGTTCTATTAGAAATAAAGATTTGGATCACTTTTGGTCCTTATATGTGGACAAACCTTTTGCTCACAAATTTATGGACAAAACTTCTAGTCCACCACTTTTTGTAGGCGAAGACAATGGGAACCTACTTTCCCTTATTATCGACAAATGTTCTAAGGTTCAGCCTTCTTAAAAGAAATATGTTCATTGATTCATTCGAAATTGTAGCAAGGCTATCGAGTTTCCTGTTAGGAAACTAGAAGGTGGTGATTAGTCTGAAGAGGAAGTTGAACCTTCAAAACCAAAGCCTAAGAAGAAGAAAATCGAAGGTACATGACTTTTGCCTCCGTGTTTTATACTGTACTAATATCTACTAAATATTTTGTGATGCAGCTGACATGAAATTCCTTAAGAACATTTGGATGGATCTGAACGTTAAGGAGGATGTTTTGGATGTTCCTCCCATGAGTGGTAAAGGTGAACCAATTGTGGATAGGACATCCCACTTTTTCGCCCGAAGCAAACAGCAGAGGTAATCCGTGAACCCCTTCCTCCTCTTCTTACCAAGAAGACTCCCTCTTCTGCTGCCTCAAAAGATAAGGGCAAGGCCAAAGTAGTAGAGAAGAAAAAAGGGAAGAAAAGAAAGAATCCCTTTCGGGTGGAGAAGAGCAACTCAAAAGATGAGCCCAAGAGAAGATTAAAGCCCTGTGGGCTTTGGGGGAGAAATGTTTGAACCCCAAAAAGTGGTTAGAGACTAACCTAAATGGCACTGTCTAGAACTTTGCTATCTACGATAAGTTCTTAGACATTATTCAACAAGAAGTGGTTGATCTCCAACCTAATAAGCATGAGTGTTCAACAATTCCTTTTGAGGATTTTGAGTGCACCATTACTATGTATATGCTCTGAGGCCTACAGGTGCTTAAGGAGAGTCAAAGAAGAAGACTCATTGCTGAAGTGTTTTTTACTATAAGTATTGATTAGATTTTACTTTTATTTTTGCTGTGAATTTCATTTATTTTGGCCTAATGATTCCTTTGTTGAACAGGTGGCTTAAGGTAGGATGACTTAATTGATTGAAGAGCATAAGTCTAAGTTGGTCAACATTCACAACAATTATTCCTTGGAGTTAAAGAAGGAATGACTTTCGATAACAAGACTAAATAAAGCCTTGACTCAAAGGGATGCATAGCTAATGAAGAATAATGCTTTGTTAAAGAAGAAAGATAGTCAATTGAAGCTCATTTATTTTGTTATACGAGGCATGCATAATTATGTGGAAGATGTTGTTAGCACTGGCAAAGCTAGGGAGGCAAAAATGTCTACCTTACTTTCTCTAGTTTTGATAGTGTATGGGTAGATAATGAAGAGAGTTCTAGAACATGATCATCCTAGGATCGATTTCTCCAAGCTTAAGTACATAGACTTAGGGACAATATATGAAGGATGCGCGACTCAGGTTAAAAGAGATAACGGTGGGAAATCGGCCTTTGAAACTTCATATCTCACTGTTCAATTCTAGCTGGATGAGAAATCTCATATGGTGAAGGTGGTGATGGTTCTAGGACCCGAGAGGGCATCTGCCTCTAGCGACGAACTGGACACAACCCCTTTCAAGATGGTAAGGCATGTTCCTTCAATTGTTGTTCCGAATGAGGAAGCTTAAAGTGGTAGGGCTCCCTCCTCTTCGGCTATCTTTGCATCGGAGTTCAGAAAGAAATAGTGGATTTAGAGTGCTCTTCTGCTTTAAAGGAAGATCCTTAGAAAAAGGGCCCTCCCTCCGAAGGCCTCAAAGAAACACCAGCTGCTGTAGACCCCCCCTCCATCTGAATAATTGAAATAATTGTGCTCCTCTTTGTAAATTGTAATCATCTTGTAGTAGACGATTTTTTTATGACGATAATAAACGTTTTTGCTCAATTATACTTTCCTTCATTTCTTACTTGCTTTCCTACTTTTTGAAAGTGAATAATGGAATAACAAGTGATAAAATATCAAAATCACATACACTTTTATTTGATGGTTCATTATCTTTTTGCCGAACAGATTTTAGACTGGAGAGGTTCTATACTTATAAAGTTAAACAAATATGCCCTTGGCAAAATAAGTTGAAATGACTAAGTATAAAAGCTTGTCATTAAATGAATTAAGTATAACTTGACCAAGTGTAAAAGCTATAAAAGTTCAAGCACTTTGTAATGAAATGACTAAGTATAAGTTCTTAAGAATGTTGTGTTGGTGAACAGTCTAAGTAACAAGTTATGCTAAGTACAAAAATTGATAAGTTGTACATGTCTTACTTTCTCCTAAGTTGGAGTAGTCTTTTGATAGGGTCTTTGTAAGGTTGTTATCATTCGATTGGTCGGTATACTATCTCTTGTTACAAAGGTTCAATCTTAAAGGTGTATACTATTTATGTGAAGGACACGTGTCCATTGTAATGATGCTCGGTTGAGCGAACGCTATCAATATCAATCTAAATTGAAATTATAACTTTAGGATTGTATGAAAGAATTCATTTTAAAGTTTTTATATTCTCATATAATTAATATTTAGTTAGGAGTCTAAAGTTCACATTGAAACTATATTAGTTTAAATAAAGAATAATTATTTAATTTATATTATTAAAATAAAATTTGGGTTTAATTGATTATATGATTAGTTCAATATACTTCAATGTTGAGATTGAAAATTGTTTTGGAAATGTGGTTCGACAAGTTTGGAAAGACATTCAAGGCCATAGATTAATGTCAGCTTCTGCCCCTTAAGAGTTGAGAGGTTGCATCATGGACATGGTGTGATTAGATCTTTTTTTAACATATGTTTAGATTGAGCCGAATTTTTTGACTTCTAAATGTAATACTTATATTGTAATGCATAAAATTTCCTCATAAT
Source organism: Omphalea diandra (assembly GCA_949677035.1). NCBI lineage: Eukaryota > Viridiplantae > Streptophyta > Magnoliopsida > Malpighiales > Euphorbiaceae > Omphalea > Omphalea diandra. Next base: position 13,321 of record CATIWR010038716.1, on the reverse strand, counting down.
GTGAGAGATTAAAAATCAAAGCCAAAGAATTATTAAATGAATGTGAAGCATATAAAAATAATGCACACTCTTTCACAAAAATATGAGAACTAGCTACTATCAACATTTTAGGTTTATTATATTTTTGTGTGCACAATAAATTTTTTACATTCATGTGTTTTATGTGCATAATAATTTTTTCTTTAGTGTCGATTTTAATTCATATGAATATTTGGTGTATAAAAAGAAGGAAAAATGAACCTACACTTATTGAAATATGATAAATATATATATATATATATATATATATATATATGTATGTATTTTAGTAGCCAAAATTATTAGTAATTCAAGAAAACCTAATAAGTGAACTTTCAACTTTCCACAACCTTAGCATTGCTTGGTTGAACAATTGTATCTTACTTAAACAATGTATTATTATTGAGTTTTGAGTTTTGTGCCCCTGCAACATATTATTACTAATTTTTCAACATTTGTGTATAAAGCAATTGTATAGAGGATATTTTGCTAATGCATAGTTTGAAAACTGTGAAGTCCATCAGTTTGGAACCACACTTACTTGGTTAGTTGCAAGACTACTACAACCAAGTCACAATGGCAAAGTCAAGTAATATTGGTGTTATAAAAAAATTAAATAATAACAATAATTATAACGTGTAAAAGATTTATATGGAGTCATATTTACAGGGGCAAGACCTCTGAGAGGTTGTTGTTAGGACAGAGACTACACCAATACCACCAGAAAATGATGTTGGCAATATTAAAAAGTGAAAGATTAGAGTTGGAAAAGTCATGTTCGCCATCAAATCATTATTGAAGAATAAGAGCAGGCCCCTAGTGCTTCTAGTTCTCATGGAATTGTTTATGAGAAAGATTAGATCTTTTGATTCTAAATGTTTCAGTCATATGACAGGAGATAAGGAGAAGCTCAAAAACATTTCAGAGTATCAGGGCAAGCGAGTTGTGTGACTACAAATAACTTGAGACCACCAATCAATCATAATGGTGACATGGTGATTGATTCATGTCTTAGTTAGAAGATGTATATTGAGTATGTGGAATAAAGAAGAATCTTGTGTTAGTTTCACAAATTATAAATTTTGGCAAATTTATTGTGTTTGGCCCAAATGATGTTAAGGTTTATTTAGAAGTCAAAATAATTGACACACTAATAATGGAGGGATAAAAGGTGGACTTCATGTATGTCATGCTAGCAAAAGAGGCATATGTTGACAAGATAAAGAACAACGAGACAATTGGCTTATGGCATGCACAATTGGGACATGTCAATTATCACAAGTTAAAGTTAATAATAAATAAGTCTTCACTAAAAGGATTACATGATCTGAATGTTTACACTTACAATATTTGTGTTGGAAGCCAATACGAAAAAGCACATCAGTTACCATACGAGGAGTCATCATAAGCTAAGCAGCCATTAAAACTAACTTACTTAGATGTATTTGGAAAGGTGAAGCAATCCTCAGTCAATGATATACACTATATGGTGACATTCATTTATGACTATTCAAGGTATGTCTAGGTGTATTTCATGAAAGAAAAATCTGAAACTCTAGCAAAGTTTAAAGAGTTCAAGCTGATGGTTGAAGGAGAAGTTAGAATGAAAATCCAATGCCCCTATACTGATGATGGAGGAGAATACACTTATGATGAGTTCTCTAATTACCTTGCTTAGTGCAAGATTCGACGACAATTGAATTATCCAAACACACCATAATAAAATGGTGTTGTAGAAAAGAAGAACAAACATTTTACAAAAACATGCCAAAGTATGTTGCATGTTAAAAATGCTCTTAGTAGATTTTGGGCCGAGTATATAAGAACGACATCTCACATAATCAACAGACTTCCATAACTAAAAATGGGATTCATGTCTCCATTTGAAAAGCTATGGAAAATGAAACCCATGATGAGCCACTTCAGAGTACTTGGTTATGTATGTTATGTATTTGTACCTAATCATCTACGTAGTAAGTTTGATAAAAAGATAATCAGGTGTATTTTTATGGGTTATGATGAAAATAGAAAAGGTCGGCAGTGTTGTGATCCTACAACTAGTAGATGTCATATGTTGCGTTTAATGAGACATCATCTTGGCAAATATTGAAATATATTGCATTTCCTCATTTTAAAGAAGTAGAACAATTACAAGAAAAAGAAAATTCAGAAGAAGTCCAACAAAGTTCAAAAACTATGGTATAACCTTAGCCTCAAGAGAGATTATGATAGACAGGTGTCTATCAAAGAATAAAGTAAGAGAATCAACTAGAAGTAGAGATACTAAAAGATCAACCAATACTAGAAGCTTCACCACCATAATTGAGAAGATCAAATAGAATGAGAAAGTAAAACCTCAAGTATGCTAATATTGCACTAATGGAAGAAGAAAAAGAGTCAATATCTTATGAAGAGGCATAGTAAAGAGTTAAATGGAGAAAAGCCATGAAAGAGGAGATTAAAGCTCTTATAGAAAATCAAACTTGAGACCTAGTTCTAAAGCCCAAAGATGTGAAACCCATATCATGAAAATGGGTGTATAAGATCAAGACTCATCAAAATAGATTACTCGAGAGGTTCAAGGCAAGATTAGTGGCATAAGGTTTTTCACAACAATATGGACTGAACTATGATGAAATGTTTAGTCCAGTAGCCAAGATTACAATAGTTCATGTTTTGTTAGCACTGTAACAAGTAAGTCATAGATGCTCTGACAAATGAATATAGAAAATGCTTTTCTAAATGGAGAGCTTCATCAAGAAGTGTACATGTAGCAACTAGAAGGATTTTAAGAACAAACTTTATCCTAAATATGTTTACAAATTGAAGAAGGCATTTTATGGATTGAAACAAGCATCCAGAGCTTGGTATGGTAAGATTGTTGAGTTTCTCATTCATAGTGGTTATGTTGTTGGACCACCTTATTCAAGTTTGTTTGTCAAAGCTAAAGAAGCAAACCTAGCAATAATCTTGGTTTATGTGGATGATCTTATGGAGATGACAAGAAAGAAATTTGCTGAATAAAGAAAATTTTATCAGTTCGCTTTCACGTGAAAGAACTTGAAGAGTTGAATCACTTTCTTATACTAGAAGTGGAGCGCACGAAGGAATGATTATTCTTGTGTCAACAAAAATATGCCAAAAGTCTTCTTCAGAAGTATAAAATGCTTGATTGCAAATTTCCTACTCCTCAAATAAAGGTGAATTCTAAATTAAGTATGGAAAATGACAAAGATTTGGAGGAAACAATTATTTATCGGCAGATAGTTGGCAATTTAATCTATCTGACACTCATAAGACCTGATATAATATTCACAGTAGGAGTTGTTAGTCAGTTCATTCAAAATATGAAAAAACCTCACTTAGAATCAATTTAGATAATTTTGAGATACATCAAAGGAACACTTGATATTGGCTTATTCTACAAAAGTGGAATAGCATACAAATTGGAAGGATATTGTGATGTTGATTATGCCAATGATTATGACACATGAAGGTCAACTACTGGGTATGTATTCAATATGGATTTTGGAGTTGTTACTTAGCGTAATAAAAGCCAACCAATAAATTCACTCTCCATAACAGAAATATAATATTGTGCAACGACAATGACAATATAAGAAAGCACTTAGCTAGTATAATTGATTTAAATTTTGCATTAACCAATAATTTTTCAATTCCACTGCACTGTGATAGTCAATTGACAATTTGTTTAGTTGAAAATCTAATGTTTCATGTGAGGACAAAGCAAGTAGAGGTACAATATCACTTCATATGAGAGAAGACCATAATAAGAGAGATCTAGGTGACTCAAGTGAAGATAGAGGATCAAGTAGCATATATTTCCACAAAGGATCTTAATTGTAAGAAATTAAAAAATTTTTGTAAGGTACCTAGCATGGCTTTAAGGAAGAGTATCAAAGAGGAAATAAGAGATGAGGGGAGTGTTGAACATCATCACTAATTTAATTGGCCCAAGTTGCGTAATTATAGAAAGTGCAAAGAAGCTAGCCTAATGCCAAGCATGAGTATTGCCCAAGCGTATTACTTAGGCAACACACTATTGCGGGTGGAGCAATTTGGGCAACAATCAATATAATATAAATATAATCATTCATAGCCTTGGTTATGCATCAAGTGTAGTGAGCAATCAAGTGAGTGAGTATAATAAAACAAAATAGTAGGTAGTGATTGTAATAAGTGAATTTTATTTTTTGTTAGTAAAAATATTTTTAAGAATTCACTTTATAAATTATCTCTTTTCCACTTTTCAAATTAGTATTTTATTTTGAGCTTTATACTCTACATTTACAGTTGAAAATCATATGATGCATTTTGACCTTTGATTATGATATCATAATGAATGGTTAGGTGAGGGTGCATTTGTTGTATGTACAAATGGATGCGTGTTTCATTGTTGGTGGATGTGAGTCGTTTAGTTATGAGAATTACCCCTATTTTTCATGAAGTTGTACTCATAATTAATTAATGAACTATTAATCAATTTTTTTTTTATATAATCACTTGGATTTTGAAGTATATAAATTTCAATTAATTTCGATTCGAATAAAAAAGAACTTTCTATAGAAAATAAAATTCTCCCAACATTAATTTTTTCAATTCACAAATCTAAAATTTGAAATTTTATTTAAAGTAAACAAACTCTTCACCACTTGAACCAACTAGATAGTGATAATTATCAACTAACTTAAACTAGATACTTGATAGAAATTCTTTTAGTATATAATTTTAGGTTAGAAATTAGGAATTTTTATTGTTTTATGAGTAATTTTGTTTTGAAATAAGTAATTTATGTCTCTTTATCACTTTCACAGGAAATTCTAGAGAAAGAAGCTTAATAGTAGTTTTAGCTTGATTGCATGAGATATTGCATGGCTCATGCATTGGACCATGTGAGAACACAAAGTTGACTAGTTCGCAACGCAAGATCGCGACAACAATTAAGTGCATGAGTCGTTGCATGACCTAAGCATTGGGTCATGCAGATCGGTTAGGATAAATTGTCAAACACGATTGGAGACTTTCTTTTAACTATCAAGGAAACCTTTTCTTGGGTAGATTATTCTAAACAGAAAGGGAGCAATTTTGAAGATAGATTGTCGGATATAGATCTACTCGAATTTGTGAGTGAAATTTTAAAAGATTGAGAGAGTTTTTTTAAAATTCATTATTAAAGCAAGATTATTCTTTTTATGCATTTATTCTTCTTATTTTAATGGGTTTCTTCAATTTTATTTCTTCTTCTTCTTCTCTTAGAATGAACTAGCTTTTCTTATTTTAGGGATTAGGGTGAAGACCCAATATTTTTCATGATTTTATAAATAGATTTTATTTCAATGGTGTTAAGTTTTCTTGATTTAATGTGTTTGGGATTAATTTACTTAGATGTAAGATGATCACATATATTTAAGGGCTAGGATCCTAAATCATGTAGTGAAAGTGAAAGTTTAAGGTTAGTCATATCACATTGAACTGAAGAATTAACACTATGAAAATAGGATTAATATCTAGAGATATTCACAGAATCTAATGCATTATTATTAAGTTTTGTGACCACGAAAGTATACATAATCTCAGTCATAATAGATCTAATTTACTTGAAAAAAAATTATTGGATAATCTAGAAAATCCATCTTCAAAAGATAATTCATTCATTAGAGAGATATAATTTTTTGTGTAATTGTGAAAATATTGTAGTGTAATCCAAATTCCCTATAAATCATTTTACATACGAGTTTTCCTCATTTAATTTCTATTTTAATTCATTTTAGAAGTTCATTTTTCTTTTAAATTTATTATTTTTCATTATTTGATTGCCAGATAATAAAGAATTTTAATTCTTTAATACTTGTGAAAATCAATTTTTGTGAAAACTATTTTTACTCTTTAGTGTATTAATTAAATTGATTTGTGCAATTACAAGAATTTTACACACAACAATACTTCAATTACATTATCTTCAGGATTTGATTATATTAGAGTTATCTTCATAATTATAAAAAATCATATTTAAATTCTATGCATTATTCTAATTTACAGTTGAAAAAATCTTTAATTTGCTCCATGTTCACTTTGTCATTGCAATGAAAGGTTTGTCCCTCAACGACAATGACAATGAGAAAGACAAAGACATATATATATGCACACAATTTGGATTGCAACTAACCATATGGTACGTCAAGATAACGAATCATGCCCTCGGATATTCTTCTTCCCTATCATTGCTTGGATTGATACATCAAATATTCTCTCTCTCTCTCTCTCTTTTTACTCTGTATAGAAACATAACGATTTAGGATTCTTGAGTTTCAATTTTATTAGCAAAAGAAGAAAAATGATCTCTAAATTATCTAAAGAATCAAATAACTTTCAGTGTACACAAAAACTCATATAAAAAAATTTATTAGGATTGGAATATCTATTATCAATAATTTAATTTTTTATTTTAGTTGTACTTAGGATATGAATATCTTTTTGTTGTTATACTTAGCATATAATTATCTTTTTGTTGTTATACTTAGCATTTGATTATCTTTTGGCTGTTAATTTTTTATTTAATTTTTATTGATAAATTGTTCTTTCAAATAAATTTAATATTTATTTATAAATTATTCTTTCAAATAAATTCTAGTACTGAAATTAATTATATGTATATTAATTATGACACAACCTAATAAAAAATTTTTACATGATAGTAGAGTTAAATGGCCAAACCAACTATATCAAGATATATTTGATCATTAAAATTCCCTTTTGTTCTTTTACTTTTGGTGTCACAATTTTTTAACACCATATTTTATATAAATAAATTTTATAGTTTTTGTAGAATTCATTTGTAAATAAATATTTTATGTGTTTCATATAAATAAAAATTTATTTAAAATTTATTTTATTAAATTCTTCAAATTAATTATAACTAAATCAAATTCTATCAAATTTGATCGAATTTGCAAATAAATTTTAAAATTATAAAATTTTTTCATCATGACAAAATATTTTTAATTAAAATGTTTATTTTACTTTTCTTTTTCTTCTTTCCTCCTCTCTTTTATTTCTTTCTTCTTTCTCTACTCTCTCTTCTCTTTTTTGTATTTTTTATATTTATAAAATTTTAAAAATAATATTAGAAATTATTATAAAATAAAATATTTTATTGAATTTTATACTTAAACCAAATACAAAATTCATATCATGTGAAATTAATTCTATTTTTATTTTTTTGTATATCAAATATAAAAATTTATTTGTAAATAAATTCTATGAAATTCATTTGTGAATAAAATGAACTTTAGGGCTTGCACGAGAGTAGATTAAAGAGAGTTAAAGAATAAAATGTAAATGAGATTAATGAGTTAACCTTATTTGTGAGTTTTTTAGATGTAACTCATTTGTGAGTTTTTTAGATGTAAATAGAATTAAAAATTTACATTTATTTACTTCTAAATATCTACTTTTTAAAATTTTCAAATTTGATGTTAAAGGATGAAATAAAATTTTTTTAAATAATTACATTTCATTCTATAACTTTTTATTCTATTTAATTTTATACCTTTCCGCTGTAAAAAAATCTTGTATGCAATACCTTAAGTTAGAATTAAACTAAACACTGTGTTAGTTAAAATTAACACCATTACCAAAATCTTTTTCTCTCTAATTAAACTTTACTGTCAACTTTAATTATAATTATAGTTCAACGTTAATTTTCTTCAAATGATTGGCCCTCATATTACATTTTTTTTTTGTTATTTGTCAAATAATTATTTTACTCTATTTATTTTTTAAAATCACTACATTATTTTTAAAACTAATATAATTAAAAATTAATTCAAAATAAAATATTAATTTAAATTTAATATATATTTTATATTAAAAAATAATTAATTTTTAATTAAAATCATTTTAAAAATAAATTATTTTAAATCTCAAATAAAATGATAATTATATTAAAAAATGACTCTACTCAAAAAAATTATTTTTTAAGTATAAAAATTAAAAAATATATTATTTTATAATCAATTAATATATAAAGTTCTAATATAATATAAAGTTCATAGTATAATAAAAAAATAATATCATAATATGCACATCATAAATAATAAATTTATTAACTAAACAAATGTTTTGGCTTGCCCATTTTATCTTTATCCCCTTTCATGTATTTTTCTTTCTAATTTTTTAGAGCACACTCTTTCCACATAAGCAAATGTGGCTTACACTGAATTCCACTACAAATTTCTGAACTTCTCCATTTTTACCCACACAAAACTATAGGGCACATGATATGAAATGTTCCCTCAAGAAATAACGATATAATTACCATCCATATAAAAAGCGACCACATCTACAGGACGACCACCAATGCCATAATTTTAGGTTAAAAAGCTAGGAAGTGGCAAGTTTGGGTTTTCTTTCCCATAAATACTCAAAATTACTGTAATCAAAGCTTGCAAGTCATGAGATTGTGGTTCAACAGGCACAATCACTTCAATAATTTTTTTTTTTTTTTGGGCTTTTGGCTGTTTCCTCTCCCACATGTGGATTATATTTGTACGTGTAACACAACATACACTTTCATGATCCTCAATCCCATTTACATTGCCAAAAATCAAGCAAAACAAAGCCAACTTGGTTTATATTACTTTGCTTTTATTGCACCTAAAGCCAACTTGCTTTCATATGGCTACTCTAATGATAGATTTTTATGCCCCAACTCCAAAGAACAAGTACGGGATATTACTATTATAAGTTGAAAGGAAAAATTTTCCCCCTTTTTCTTTTTTCTTTTTTTGTTATGATTTGCTATTAACAATTAAGTATTAAAATATATTCTAAAAATACTCGATATCTTGATAATATTTTCTCTAATTTTGCAATAAATTTTCATTTAATCAAGACGATTCTTAGCACATAAGAAATTCCCAATAAGTATGGATAATATTTGCATCTAAACATATAAAATTCCATGATCAAAATTCATTAAATTCATTTACAATTGCCAAAGTATATGGTTTGGTGATCCCTTTTATTTGGATGGATCTAAAACATCCAGAAAACCGACTTTCTTTAATATTCCAGCATGTTGATTGCTTTTCTAGCAAATCTCTACTTAGGCATGTGACTATTTTGTTTTCCTACATCATTTATTTTGCACATGTGATGACATTAAGACAAGTAACCAATTTGGATATTTTGGTATTCATTCCTAATCTTAATTTGTGGATTCTACAATTATGATTCTGGGATATTTATTTTTCTTTTTGAAAATCATTCATTTTTCAATTCATAGAATATATACAATATGTATTTGGTTAGTATATCAATTGCAACTTAAAATAAAAATTGGTAGCTAATAGACTATTTAATAATTTCAATTCAAAAAATATATATTTTTAAAACTTTTCATCAATTTATTCTGCCTTTATAAACAAAAAAAAAATGTCATTGATATTTATTTATTTATTTAAAATTTATACTTATAATAATAATAATTATATATATAAATAATAATTAATAATAATAATAATTTTATTAAACATTTAATATCAATCAACAATTAATAGCCAACGAAAAGTAAAATGAACAACCCTCACTTCAATCTCCCTTTCAAGTTTGCTTTCGTATTGAATGAAAATATGATATAAGCCCAATTCTCATATATAATTATTCAATTAAGCAAGGTTTTATAAACGAGATCATATCACAATTGCAAAGTTTCCCTTCATTAATTTTTTAATCAAATAACCCAAAGAGATAAATTTAATATAACACATACAAATAGCTCTTAATATTACTTGAAAAAAATGGAATATCTACAAAATATTATATCATTGATGCAGAGACAGAGGCATAAATTTTATTCAGCGGTCCATTTAAAAATATATAAAAATAAATAATATATATTATCTCTAGAAATAAATTTATAAATAATAATAATATCTTGATGAAAGTCAATGCATTAACTCAATTACATATTAATATCCAAATGTTAATAACTTAGCACAATTATATTATAACATTTCCCTTCCGTTCTTCATCTTTTGAAATCATTACATAATAGCTTCATTGTTAATACTTAGAAATACATCTTTTTCAATATAAGTTACCAAATAATCATTCAATAGGCTATCTTTTATTCATTTGTATAGTGAACTCTTGATGATATTCATCACTGAACAACTTTTTTTCACTATAGTTGTAGCAATTGGTAAGATCAATGACAACTTAACTAAAAAAAAAAATCAATTGAAAAATAATATGTTTTCTTGTTGCAACCATCTTCTAAGTAAGATCTCCTACTTCTGTCAATTCAAAAAAAATTTCATCCAAACGCACATAAAAAATAAAGGTTCAAGTTGACTCTTAAGTTCATATGGAGTCGTTGTAGAAAATTTAGATGAATAAAATTCTACAAGGCACAATAGCTTGTTTTTATCAAATGCAGAAAATGAATCTCTAGAATCAAAACATGCCATGCACAAAAGTAATTATGTGTTTACTTCATCGAACGATGATTGAGATCTTGACCTTGCATGTCAATCACAAAATAGAATAATCAACTTGATAATGGTGAGCATTAGTCTTTTTTTTTTCAATTCTACATCGTGATCTACCTCGAGTTGCATACACATCTTCCATATTTGGCATAACTATCTCATGTTTGCTACAAAAAATAGAATTTAAAGTATTAAAGTCTCCCAACCATCATCTCTCATTACTTGTAAATGAACTTTTGATACTTTAACTAGACCCATTGCATTGACAATATCTTGATCCTTCCTTTGTAAAGCTTGTGGTAGTTCATGTGTGATTCCCAAAATTTTTCTCATAAGATGTAACACAAAGACAAACTCAAAGCTATTCACAATATCTATCAAATTAATGCCTTTCATCCCTTTGTGGATCATCATAACCATTCTCCAAAACATCCTTAAGAACATCAAGAACAAAAGCAAATAAATGCATTAAGTTAATGAGTGTACCATAATGGAAACTCCAATGTGTATCTTTCGTTCGCTTTAATGCCATTTATTAATTTAGACCTTTTTCTGTCTTGTTTTATCACTTGTAATCCCTTCAATGATCTTCTCCATTTGTTGCACTCGAAGCATATCCCTATGCTTACAAGAACCTCCAATAACATTACATGAATGTGTAACAGTATTGAAAAAATAACTAATACTTATATGCTTTTTAGCAACAACAACAAGTGTGAGCTGGAGTTGATGAGCAAAACAATGGACATAGTAAGCAGTAAAATTCTTCTTTAATATCAAACTTTTTAGACCATTGAATTCACCTCTTATGTTGTTAGCTCCATCATAACATTGTCCTCTCAAACTAAAAATGCTCAAGCCATATGTGGAGAATAGAGAATCAATACATTTCTTAAGCGATGTTGCAATTATATCAGCAACATGAACGAGACTAAGAAAACGTTCAATGACATATCCCCTCTTATTCACATAACGTATAACAACCCCATTTGTTCTTTGACTAATATATCTTGACATTCATCAACTAAAATGGAGAAAAAAAAATCATTTTCAATATCTTTGATGATGGCATTTGTTGTCTCAATTGCAGTTGTATTTATAATATCCTTCTGAATCTCAGGAGATGCAAGTTTGAGATTTCCAGGAGCATTCTTCAATACAACATTATTTATTTCCTCATTACATGAAGAAATAACTTTCAAAAGTTCAATAAAATTTCCTTGATTTAATGATTCTTCTGACTTATCATTTCCTCAAAAAGCTCATCCTTGCATCATGAGATAGCGCAAGTAAATAACTGATGCATTTAACCTACAACGATAATCAATCTTTGACTATTTTGATATTTTAGAAAAAGACACTTCAATATGTTGATCTTGATTAATCAAATCTTCCTAAACCAATCTACATGTGTTATGTTTTGAATTCATCAAATCAAGACACAACAAATTTACGTTTTCGATTTCCATCTATGCTTTGAGGAAAATTATGCTCTTGCGGTTGACATGGACCTTTTAATAAGTAAGCTCTACTAACATGTTCAATTAACGAGGTGAATAACTCATTATGTTAGGTCGTATTCTTGGATCACTAGGAAGATTTTCTAAATTAACCTCAATATTATCTTGCTTTGATGATTTTTGAACAGAAATAGGTGCATTGACTGATGAGAATGGGTTCTACAACATATACTATTCTTTTATAAAATTGTTCCATTATCTAAGAAAAATGAAACAAATTCAAAATCAAATTGAATTATTCAAACAAATTATAGTAGTTGAAATTCCATGACAAGTTCTCTTCTTATTCTAATTAATGCAACAAACAATTTTCAAATTACAAAAATTATAATTCAACAAGGTCCCAAAAATAAAGTATTCAAGAAAAACTCTCGGGCAAAGAAATTAAGTCAAATCCAACAAAAAATAAATTACAATTTGTAAATATAAAATTACATAAAAAAAAATTCTTAGATTGTTCTTGAAGATAGTTAGGAGAAGCAAATAAGAGACCAAACAATCAAGAATTAGTTGCAAAACTTGAAGGAAAAAAAAATGAAACTGACAAATTTCTCTCTTAAGAAGGAAAATATGAAGTTCATATCGGAACTGATTCATGTATATAGATTAGGGCTTTTTTTTTAATATAAAGTGTGAAATTATTAAAATATCCCTGAAATTTTTCGAATTTTGTGGGCCCCCTCATATCTACCTCCATCTCTACATTCATAAATGAATAAATTTTATTGATATATTAATTTGTAAAATTGAATTTCCATATATTATTATGTGCATATAGAATTTATTATTAAATTTATTATTTTTAGTGAGGTCAAATTTGTAATTTATGAGTTAATATTTTCTTTGTGTAATAAGAAATTTCATAAAAGTAAAATCAGAAATGCATGTTGTAAATAAATCCTAAATGGCTTAGTTATTAAAAATTCTGAACTTTAACATGTTATTCAAATTTATCTCATATTTAATTTTTTAATAAAAAATATGTAAACTTTAATTTTTTTTAAATCTATACTCATATCAATATGTGACCATTAAAAAATAGATAAATGATCATTTTGATAACTAAAATTTTTTAAAAAGTTCAATTAAACCTAAAAAAAGAAAAATAACTAAAAATTATATAAAATCTTATTTACTTTAATTTTGTTCACTTTAAAAATATGAATACCTAATGAAATCGAATTGAATATATATATATATATATATATATATATATATATATATATCTATATATATATATATATATATATGATTATCTCTTAAAATAAT
>CATIWR010038687.1:0-48072 GCA_949677035.1 Omphalea diandra | reverse complement strand
TGTTCACTCTTTAAGCACTTCCATCCATCTCCTAATTCCTAGATGCTCCTTATACTTTTAATTAAGCTCTAAAACACCATTATTTATGATACTATAACATGCACACAACATGAAATAATTTGTCATATAACTATGCAAACACTGCATATATGTTCAAGTATCCCAAATGCAACGGTGCAATTGTCATTGTCATGTTTTTACAATTCACATGTCTAAATGATTATTTATCTAGTGCATATGTTCATGTGAGATTTCATATCATTTGATATAGTGCATATGCTTGTATGTGATTTCATATCATTTGTGCAATGAATATATTCATGTGATAATGCCAATGAATAGGGATAGGGATGTTACATCATATTTTGCTACTAGATGTGCCATATATACATTTACATTGAACGAATAATGACATTGAATTATGGTGTCAACATACATGAGAATGAACAAGCAACCCCTCTAAAAAAAGAAAAGAGCAAAAAAAAAGAAAAAAAAAATAAGTGAAAAAGCTCGTTAAGTCAAAAACTTGAAAGGTGACTTAGGCAAAAATTAGAGTAAAAAAAAAAAAGAAATGAAGAAGAAGAGGAAGAAGAAGAAAAAATGAAAGCTAACTAGGTTGAAATCCTATAAATGCGACCTAAGTAAAAGTTAGAGTAGCTGGCTAAGTTAAAACTTGGAAGGGCGACTTAAGCAAAAGTTAAGGCATAAAAATGAAGAAAAAGTGAAGCAAAAAAGAGAAAGGAAGTAGATGGCTACCAATAAGCTTTGGCACATATTTAGAAACCCAACAATTTATGCCAATACATGTATTAAAACATTCCTTCAGGTCTAGTAGGTGTTAGACACTAAAGAGAGCTCAAGTTTGCATGGCTTTGAATTTGAAGGTGAAAGTGCTAGCTTCAATAAGTTGCTAGTGACACTAAGGTTTTATCATGTGTTTCATTTGACTTTTGAGTTTTAGGGTTTCTGACATCCTTACTTGGCCGAGTTTTGTAGTGCCCCTGAGCAGTTTTGTTTTGTTTATGTATTCTAAGCATTCTACATTCCACCATCATTCATGCTTCAGGCATTGTATGTTATGTGAGGGTATATAGCTGATTTTATTTGAGTGATTATTCCTTTTAGCTAGTCTAAAGGCGAGAAAACATGCATAATAAGGGATCATTAGCTCTCAAAAGCAAGATGAGAATACACAAATAAGGCTTATGGTGCAATTCAGCCTAAACCTCCCCACATTAATGAACCCGAATTCTCACCTATCAAGTTAAGTATATAAGAATGCCTTTTGATAAAACTAATGTAGTCCATTTTATTCTTTTTTAATGATGCATTCATGAAAAGCTAAGAAATCTTTATTAAGATCACTAAAGATGATAATAAGATCATTAATTATAGCAAGATCTATCACCACCATCTATGGGTAAGGAATAAGAAGGATCTACCCTTAAAAAGAGTTAAGCACAAGCCATTACAAACATCTTAGATAAGTACAAACTATAATAAAGAAGCAACTAGTCTTAGTGATACTCATATATGTTTTTGGTCATTCTCAATGCTTAGCTCTTAAACTTATGAGACTATATAGATCCCTGCATAGATGGTCTATATAGCTCCAATAATAATCTCCCTTTTTATCACTATAAGAGAAGGTATGAGGATGAGTATATAAAAGAATGGTATCATATAGTCATCACAGACATTATAAAAAGTTTTAAAAAGCTAATTTGTGCCTATTTTTTACAGATTAGGATAGCTAAATAATGCATGCTTATTATCTATTTAAGTACGTTGCATGATAATCCCACCATTTGGATACGTATCTCCTATCCTTGCCTTATATATGTTATTTGTTGCTTCCTCACACCTTGCATATCATTCATGCCTTGCATACTTTATTGTTATGGTTGATGACTTGCTTAAATGAACATGCCTATGTGGGCAGATGGGAAATTGATTGATAAAATTAAAGTATAAGAATGAACCATTGATTGCTCGAAGGCTGAATCCCTATATCCGGCTGACTTGGGGGTGCCTAACCTCTTCTCTAAGTAGTAGCTAACTCCCAAGCCTAATCTCTAGTGTGGTTAGGATGAATTGGGGCTTCTAAATGACTTAGGTAGGCTAAGAATTTGTCTCTACCCAAATTCTTGTCCTAACCAAAGTCGAGTGGTGACTCCACATTTCACCTAGGGATGGAAATAGTTATAAATTTGATATATACATTATTATAAATATTAAAAAAATGAGTTTACATGCTTGATATGCACCTATGTTCATGTTCCATACATGTGGGTCAAACACTTAAGCTTCTTTTTCTTATATGGCAACCTGACCTGGATATGTTATAACTATAATAACTCTTGCTACATTTATCCAAATGATTTTATTCTTTTTTTCTACAAAAATTATACATGTAATGATATCACATATTCAAATATTAGGTCAATATAAGGCTTATAAAAAAATATGGTGAATTTGTGAATTCTACCCTATTTTCAATGTGATCTCAATCTAATCAAGGGTTACAATATTAGCCATATCTCCAATTATACAAATCCAATTGTAAAACTAATTTTTAGTCATATATAAAAATATAAATGAACATTTTGCATGTTTTAACATTGTCCAATTTAGTTTATAAGGTTACCAAAATAAATGGTCAATATCAGCGTGAGCAGGTTTCAGTACATTGAGAATTAGTCACAATGAGGGAGCAATGTATCATCAACCATAATATATTTGGTAAAAATATTTTATAATCATGTATATTAATAATAAATATATAATCAAATAGTAATATCTCTTTCCACACAACGAATTAAGAAAAACTATTTTGCAATAATTTAGAAGGGATATAACCCTGCAAATTTCATATTTTTTACTTTGTCTAAATTAGCACATAATGTCTTCAAAATCATCAAAATATATGAAAAGAACCAGACTGAGGAGATTTTAGTAGGTTGTGAACCAACCTTAATGGAGGAGCTATAGTTCTTCATGTATCATCCCTATCCATATTCATTGGCATTTTCACATGCACATATTCATTACATACATGATATTAAATCTCACATGAACATTTTCATTGGATAAATGAACATTTACATACATGAATTGGATAAGCACGACGATGAAACATGCACCATTGCATTTGGGACACTTAAGCATATATGTAATGCTTGTATAGTTGTATGGAAAATTGTTTTATGTTGTGTGCATGTTATAACATCATAAATAATGGTGTTATAGAGATTATTTTTAAGAATAAGGAGCATCTAGGAATTAGGAGATGGATAGAGGTGCTTAAGGAGTGAAAAAGAGGGACTAAAAGAGGAAGGTAAACTTCCAACCAATAGGAATGCAACACCATGATTTTGTCTTATTACAATAGGCTTACAAGTGGAATTTTTTACCCTTTAGGATTAGAATATAGAGCTTAGATGTGAGGTACAATAGAATAAAGAGAGAGCTAAGGAAGAAAAAAAGGAAAGAATAAGAAGAAGAAGAAGAAGAAGGAAAGGGAGAATAGTGAGTTGCCTAAGGAGGAAGCCTAAGGTTTTTTGGTTCTGAGACAATAGGGAAGTTAATTTATCTTCTTATCTAATGAAATTAACCCCTCATGAAATTTTAATAATGCATGGTTAGTGAGAATTATGGAGTATTTATGGTAGATCTCTTCGATGGACTTTGAAATTCAAAAGAACAAGAGCTGATTGTGTTGATTTTATTGTTAGAGCAGAATTTTGTACCCATGATTTCATAACATCAGAAGAGGAATATGAGAAAGTGAAAAATATGAAAGTTATAGCATTATGCCTCATCTAAATTCATATAAAACAATTTTCCTTGATTTGGTGGGTGTGAGGAGTTATGGGTCCTTCACTAGGGCTGGTTCACAACTAACAAAAATCACTTCAATCTTTATGTTTTCTTATATTTTGATGGCCATAAATTTTTTTTTTGACAAAGTTTAAAACATAAAATTTGTACAGTTATATCCCCTCTAAACACTTATAAAGAATTTTGTATTGATTTTTTGTGTGGAAAGAGATATGGCTCATTGATTATGACTGACCTTGTACCCAGATGAAACCTCACCTGTCTTTTAATTCTAGTTTCTTGATAGCCATAGATTAGGAATTTGGTGATGTGTTAAACTTGAAAGTTGTATATTTATATATTATCTACATCACTATAAAATATTGTTGCCAAATTGTTTATGGTTGTTGAGGTATTTCCCCTTCATTATGATTGATTATCACCATGTTGAAAATATGCTCATCCTGAGATTGGTCATTTGTTTTGATGATTTTATAGACTGAATTAGACAAGGAGTAAAACATGAACAATGTTCCTTTGTGTGTTGTGTAACTTTTGGTAAGTCAGTTTTGCAATTTGATTTGTACAATTTGAGATATAACCAAGAATATAAGACCTACTCATACTAAGATGACATTGAAACAGAACGAAATTCAAAAATTCACCATATTTTTTGTGTCTTATGCTAATATGAAATTTGAGTGTGTTATATCATTATGTGTCTAGTTTCTTTTGAAAAAATAATGAAGTAATTTGGATAAGTATATCTAAAGTTATTAGTGTGAGAGTGTAGCAAGCTCAGGGTGCCATATAAGGAAAAACATGCATAAACACTAGGTCCACTTGCATGGATCATGCCATATTTGCATACCAAGCATTCAAAATCATTTTGGCATACTTATAACTATGTAGGTATCAAATGTTAGGATCTCAACACTTTGAGGAAGCACTAGAGAACCGAACCTACCATAAAGTTTAGTTACATAAAAAGTTGAGTGAAAATGATAATTAGATTCTAATGTATATATATGTGATAATTTTATGATGTGATTATGTCCTATTACATGTATATGTGAGTGAATTGTTACTTTTACATATGAATACAAGTCAAGTAAGAATTATATGGTCTTAATGATTACTTGGTATACCATTGTTGTGAACACTTACATATGGAACTAAAAGGATGTTGCGACTGGCTTGTCAAACACTTGCAAATCACATGGAAGATGGACTAATATGCCCCATTGGTACATGTTATGGATCAAATGGTTCACTTGTTATATGCTGGCCAACAAAATCAAATGTCACTTTAATCACATGAATTTTCAAGAGCAGTGCTTGTCTTACAAGGTTACGACACAAAAAATAAATCAATTACACTTGCACTTGCATAGTCAATTGTTATACTTGTAATGTATCTTGATGATATTCTTATGTTGGTTGTGCCATAAGTATCTGACTATTATTTTTATTCATTAAGTCGCGACTTACCAAATCGTAATTATGTTTTTTAGATAATGAAGCATAGGGCTTGGATACCTTGGTGCATAACATTTTGCTTAGAGACTGATGGACCACAGGTCGTCAATTGAATTCTAACTCTCTCTGTCCTTGTATAATGTACATACATCTATATAGGAACCAATTTATAGTCACTAGCCTTGAACATTAGTTAACATATATGTACATTAAATACATGTTGGATTATGTATGTATGATTAATAACACCTTTATGCATATGTATTTTTGAACATAGATGCCATGATTTGTAAATGAATATAGTTGTTACAGTTTTTGATATCAGAGTTGGGATAGGTTCCATAGGGACATACATCTGAACATGACATGACTTTTGCAATATTATGCATTATCATATGCCATAGTCTTATATGTCTATAGGGCATTAGCATAGGGTAGTCATAGTAGTACCCATGGCTCACCAAAGAGATGAGAGTCAGCCGATTTGCATTCCATATCAGCATCATGCCAACCATTAAGAGATCAACCTACTAACAAAGTTAGATCTCCGACACATTCTCATGCGCAACATATATCTCATGGTTAACCATAACATATAATTAGTGAACCAACAGTGCAGGGTCCAAAAATTCAAAGAGAGAGAATGTATGACAAATTAAGAAAATAAGGTGCAGTTGACTTCAGTGGTACCACAGATCCATCAGTGGTAGAGACATGACTAAAGAGAACACATAGAGTTTTAAATTTGATGAAATGTATACTACAAGAAAAGTTTGATTTTACAGTGTTGCTATTACAGAGGGATACATATGATTAATGGGAAACCATTCTAGGGATTGATACCTAACCTCCAGTGCTTACATGGGATGATTTAGAGCATGGACAATACTTAAGGATTGTGTTACAAATTTTGAGAAAAAAAATAACTTTTTGCTAAATTAAGCAAGTGCGAGTTTTGGATTGACCATGTGGTATTTTTAGAACATATAGAAAGGGCATAGAGGTGGATCCAAACAAAATTGAAGCAATAGCAAAATGGGAAACCCCAAAGAATGTTGTAGAAGTCCGAAGTTTCTTAGGACTAGTTGGGTATTATTACTGATTTGTTGAGGGGTTTTTCACTTATAGTTGCTTCTTTGACTAAGTTATTTTGGAAAAATGTACCATTTCAGTGGTCTAAAGCATGTCAGGAGAGTTTTGTTGAATTAAAAGATAGATTGACATCAGCTGCAGTGTCAGCTATTCCTACTAGTAATGGAGGATTTGTAGTATATAGTGATGCCTCTCATCAAGGTTTGGGATGTTTTCTAATGCAACATGGTAAGGTAAATTGCATATGCATCTAGACAACTAAAACCTTATGAATTATCTTATCTAGTACATGACCTAGAACTTGATGCCATTGTGTTTGCATTAAAAATATGGAGACACTACTTGTATGGAGAAACTTTTCAGATATTTACAGATCACAAGAGCTTGAAGTATTTAATAAGCTAAAAAGAATTAATCATGAGACAGAGGCGGTGGTTATAACTATTAAAGGATTATGATTGTACCATTGAGTATCACCTAGGGAAGGCAAATGTGGTTGTTGATGCTTTAAGCAGAAAATCAAGATGTGGTTTAGCTCATTTGTAGGTATTTTCATTGTCTTATTTAGTTCAATTATGAGTTATGAATATGGAACTAAACATACAAAATAATGGGTATTAATTGCTACTTTTTAAGTGACACCAATGTTGCATGATCTAATTAAAGAAGCACAGGGCAAGGATCCAAAGTTACATAGAATGATTGAAATAGTAAAACATGGGAGACATAGAGATTTTGATATTCAAAATGATGCCTTAATGTTGGGTTCTTGTATTTATGTGCCTAATGTTGATAACTTGTGAAGAAAAATCCTAGAAGAAGCACATAATGCTTCATATGCCATGCATCCAGGAACAACGAAGATGTATAATACCCTGCGATCTTATTTTTAGTGGCCTAAGATGAAGAAAGATGTAGCAACCTATGTTTGAACATGTTTGACCTGTCAGCAGATCAAAACAGAACATCAAGCACCAGCTAGGAAATTGAAACCATTAACGAGTATGGAAATGGGAAATATTAACCATGGACTTTATATATGGGTTACCAAAGACTTTGAAGAAGAATGGTGCTATATGGGTGATCATTGATATACTAACTAAGTCAACTCACTTTTTGCCTATTCAATGGGGTAGTTCACTTAAGCACTTAGCCATGAAATATGTGAATGAAATTGTCAGATTTCATAGTGTTATGGTGTCCATTGTAACATATATAGATCCACGATTTACATCTCTATTTTAGGTCAGTTTGCAATAGGCTTTGGGTGCCAAGTTGAGTTTTAGTATCACTTTTCATCCTCAGACAGAAGGACAATCAGAAAGGACAATTTAGACACTTGAAGACATGCTTCGAGCTTTTGTGATAGAGTTCAAAGGTGCATGGGATGAATATATTGCCTTGATTGAATTTGCTTATAATAATCATTATAACAACAGTATATCAATGGCACCATATGAAACACTATATGGAAGAAAATGCCAAAGTCCTATCTATTAGGATGAAGAAGGGATGCGTGTTTTAGAAGGGCTACAACTAGCACAATACACAATGGACAAGGTGAAGGTAATCAATAGTAAACTTAAAGCAGTACAAGATAGGCAAAAGAGCTATGTAATTTTATATAGAAGAGAAATGGAATATGAGGTGAGGGACAAAGTGTTCCTTTGAGTTTCCCCATGGAAAGAAATAATTTGATTTGGCAAAAAGGCAAACTGAGTTCTCGATACATAGGACCCTATGAGATCCTAGAAAGAATCAATCCGTTGGCTTACAGGCTAGTACTACCACTTTTGATGGCTCAGATTCATGATGTATTCCATATGAGTATGCTAAGAAAGTATCGGTATGATCCTACTCATGTACTTAGGGAACTAACAATAACAATTACAGATAATGTAAGTTACAGTGAAAAACCAATGGAAATTATTAGTTATAAGACAAAATAGTTATGAAATCAATAAATCCCTTAAGTTAAGGTGTTATGGAGAAACCACTCATAATAAGAGGCTACACAACAAATTGAAAAGAACATGAAATGATAATATCCACATTTGTTTACAAGTATTAAATTTTAAGGACGAAATTCTTTATAAGAGGGGAAGAAATGTAACATCCCCAACCACATTCATTGGCATTATCACATGAACATATTCATTGCATAAATGATATGAAATCCCATATGAACATATTCATTAGATAAATGATCATTTAGATATGTGAATTTGATAAGCACGATGATGACATATGCACCATTATAATTAGGACACTTGAACATATATGTAATGTTTGTATAATTGCATGGAAAATTTTATGTTGTGTGCATGTTATAACATCATAAATAATGGTATTATAGAACTTATTTTAAAGTATAAGGAGCATAAAGGAATTAGGAGATGGATGGAGGTGCTTACAGAGTGAAAAAGAGAGACTAAAAGAGGAAAATGAACTTCCAACCAATAGGAATGCAACACCTTGATTTTGTCTTATTGTAATAGGTTTACAAGTGGAATTTTTAACCCTTTAGGATCAAAATATAGAGCTTAGATGTGAGGTACAACAGAAGAAAGAGAGAGTTAAGAAAGAAAGAAAGGAAAGAAGAAGAGGAAGACGAAGAAGAAGAAGAAGGAGAAGAAGAAGAAGGAGAGGGAGAAGAGTGAGCGGCCTAAGGAGGAAGCCTAAGGTTTTCTAGTTCTGGGACAATAGGTAAGTTAATTTGTCTTCTTCTCAAATGAAATTAATCCCTCATGAAATATTAATCATGCATGGTTAGTGAGAATTATGGAGTATTTAAGGTAGAACTCTTGGATGGAAGTTTAAATTCAAAAGAACAATAGCTAATTGTGTTGATTTTATTGTTAGAGCATAATTTTTTACCATGATTTTATAACCATAGAAGAGGAATTAGATAAAGAGAAAAATATAAAATTTGTAGCCTTATGCCTCATCTAAATGCATGTGAAGCAATTTTTCTTGATTTGGTGTGTGTGAGGAGTTATGGCTCCTTCATTAGGGCTGGTTCACAACCAACTAAAATCACCTCAGTCTTTCTATTTTGTTATATTTTGATGTCATTAGGTTTTGATTTTGGCAAAGTGTAAAACATGAAATTTGTAGGGTTATATCCCCTCTAAATACCTGTAAATAAGTTTGAATTTATTTATTATGTGGAAAGAGATTGGGCTCATTGATTATGACTGACCCTGTGCCCAGATGAAACCTCACCTATCTTTTATTTATGTTTTCAAATAATTTGATAGCCATAGATTAGGAATTTGGTGATATGTTAATCTTGAAATTTCTATATTTAAATATTATCTACATGAATGTAAAATGTTGTTGGCAAATATTTTATGGTTGTTGAGGTATGGCCCCTTCCTTATGACTAATTATCACCATGCTAAAAATCAGCTCACCCTGAGATTGGTCATTTGTTTTGGTGATTTTATAGACTTAATTAGACAATGAGTAAAACATGAAAAATGTCCATTTATGTGTTGCATAAATTTTGGTGAATCATTTTTATAAATTTGATTTGTACAATTTAACATATACCTAAGAATGTAGGACCTGCTCAGACTAAGATGACATTGAAACATAGTAAAATTCAAAAATTCACCACATTTTCTATGTGTTTTATATTAATTTGAAATTTGATTATGGTATATCATTATGTACCTAGTTTATATGAAAAAAATAATGAAGTAATTTGGATTAGTATGTTTAGTGTTATTGGTGTGAGAATGTAGCAAGCTCAGGCTGCCATATAAGGAAAAACATGCATAAACATTAGGTCCACTTTCATGGATCATGCCATAGTTGCATTCATAATCATTTTGGCAAAGTTATAACCATGTATGCATCAAATTTTAGGATCTCAACACTTTGAGGAAGCCCTAAAGAGAGAATCAAATCTACCGCAAAGGTTAGTTACATCAAAAGTTGAGTAAAAACGATAATTAGATTTTAATGTGTGTGATAATTTTATGATGTGATTATGTCCTATTGCATGTATATGTGATTGAATTGTTACCTTTTACATATGAATACAAGTCAAGCAAGAATTATATGGTCTTAATGATTAGTTGGTATACCATTGTTGTGAACACTTGCATATGGAACTAAAAGGATGTTGTGATCGATTTGTCAAACATTTGCAAATCACGTGGAAGATGGACTAATGTGTCCTATTGGCACATGTTATAGATCAAATGGTTCACTTGTTATATGCTGGACAAAAAAATCAAATGTCACTTGAATCACATGAATTCCTGAGAGTAATGTTTACCTTGCAAGGTAGCGACACAAAAATAAATCTATTGCATTTGCACTTGCATAGTCAATTGTAATACTTGTAATGTATCCTGATGACATTCTTATGTTGGTTATGCCATAAGAGTTTGAATATTATTTTTATTCATTGAGTCGCGACTCACGAAATCACAATTATGTTTTTTAGATATTGAAGCATAGGATTTAGTTACCTTGGTGCATAAAGTTTTGCTTAGAAACTCATAAACCACAAGTCGTCGGTTGAATTCCAACTCTCTCTCTCTCTTTGTGTCATGTACACACATCTAGTTAGGAGCCAGTTTATAGTCACTATCCTTGAACATTAGTTAACATATATGTACATTAAATACATGTTGGATTGTGTATGTATGATGAATAACACCTTTATGTGTATGTATTTTCGGACATGGATGCCATGATTTGTAAATGAACATGGTTATTACACTTTACACACATCAAATTAAGCTAAACTATTTTACGTGCATTTATATGAGACATAAACCTACAAGTTTTATGTTTTACACCATCCTTAATTATAACATCCTTATCCTCATTTATTGGTATTCTCATACGAATATATTTTTTGAATAAATGATTTGAAATCTCACATGAACATATGCATTGGATAAATGATCATTTAGATATTTGAATTGGATAAGCAGGATGATGACACTTGTACCATTGCATTTGGGACACTTGAACATAAATGTAATGTATGTATAGTTGCATGAGAAATTATCTTATATTGTGTGCATGATAGAACATCACAAATAATGGTGTTTAGTGCTTATTTAAAAGTATAAAGAGCATATGAGGATTAAGAGATTGATGAAAGTGATAAAAAAGCGAAGAACAGGGGCCAAAAGAATAATATTGAACTTATAACCAATGGTAGTGAGACACCATGATTTTGTCTTACTATGATAGGTATATGAATTAAAATTTTCATCTTTTGGGATCAAATTGGAGAGCTAAAAATGTGACGAAGTGCAAAAATAGAGAGAAATAAAGGAAGAAAGGAGGATGAAGAAAAAGAAGAAGAAGGAGAGGGAGAAAAGTGAGCTAACTTAGAGGAAACGCTAAGCTTTTCTATTTTTGGCAAAAGAGTCAAGTGATTTTATCTTCTTTCTACATGAAATTTCTCCTTTATAGCATGTTAAACATGTTTGATTACGAAGAATTATGGAGTAATTTGAAATAGAGCTCATGTATGGAGGTTCATGCTCAAAAGAAATAAGAGCTGATTGTATTGGTTTTGTTGTTAGAGAATATATAGTACCTATGATTTTCATAACCCTAGAAGAGGAATTAAAGAAAGTGTAAAATATAAAAGTTGTAGCGTTATGCCCCATCTGAATGCATGTGAAATATTTTTCCTTAATTTGTGTGTGCGAGGAGATATGGCTCTTTTATTAAGCTTGGTTGACAACCAACAAAAATCTCCTCAATCTTTCTATTTTCATATATTTTTATGACGTTATGTGTTGATTTAGACAAAGTGTAAAACATGAAATTTGTAGGTTTATAACCTCTATAAAAGCCCATAAAGCAGTTTTGCTTGATTTATTGTGTGAAAAGAAATATGGCTCATTGATTGTGATTGATCGTGAACCTCATAAAACCTCATCAATCATATAATTCAGCTTTCCAAGAATTTGATGGTCATAGAATCAGAATTTGGTAATGAGTTAAACTTGAAAGATGTATATTTATGTCTTATCTATATGGCTGTATAATATTTCTACCAAATTTATCATGTTTGATGAGATATTGCCCCTTCATCATGACTGATTGTCAATATATTGAAAACCTACTCAGCCCGAGATTGGTCATTTGTTTTGATAACTTTATAGACTAAATTGGATAATGAACAAAACATGAAAAAAGTTTTTTTTATGTGTTGTGTAACTTTTGGTAAATCAGTTTTGCAATTTGGTTTGTACAATTTGAGATACACCTTAGATTGTAAGGCATACTTAGACTAAGATGACATTGAAATAGAGCAAAATTCAAAAATTCACCACATTTTCTATGTCTTATATTATCAAGTCATTTGGATAAGTGTATCTAGAGTTATTGTTGTACGAGTGTAGCAAGGTCAAGTTGCCAAATAAGGAAAATATGCATAAACACTTGGTCCACTTGTATGAAACATGCCCATATTTGCATACCAAGCATTCAAAATCATTTTGACATACTTGTAACAAAGTATGTATCAAATGTTAGGATTCCAACATATTAAGGAAGCCCAAGAGACAAGACCAAACCTACCATAAAGGTTGGTCACATCAAAAAGGTGAGTGAAAACCATAACTAGATTCTATTGTGTATGTGTGATAATTTTATGATATGATTATTTTCTATTACATGCACATATGCATGAGTTGTTATATTTTACATGTAAATACAAGTGAGAATTATATGCTCTTATTGAGTACTTATTATACCATTATGAATGAACACTTGCATATGGAATTAAAAGGATGATGTGACTGACTTGTCAAAGACTTGCAAATCACTTGGAAAAGGGACCAATATGTCCTATTGGCACATGTTATTGATAAAGTGATTCACTTTTTATATGGTGGCTAGCAAAATCAAATGTCATTTGAATCACATGAATTCTCAGGAATAGTGTTTTCCTTACAAGGTCAAGACCAAAATCAATATATTGCACTTGCATAGTCAATTCTTATAGTTGTATTGTGTCCTGATGATATTTGATTATTGGTAGTGCCATAAGAATTTAATTATTATTTTTATTCATTGAGTCACTACTAACCAAATCAAAATTATATTTCTTAGATACTGAAACATAGGGTTTGGATACTTTGGTGGATAGAGTTTTGCATAGAGACATTATGGACCACAGGTCATTAGGGCCGAATTCCAACTCTCTCTCTCCTTTGTCATGTGCATATATCTACATAAAAACTAGTTTATGGTCACTAGTCTTAAACATTAGTTAACATATATGTACAAAAAATACGTGTTGGATTGAGTATGTATGAAGAATCAACCTTTATGCAATTGTATTTTAGACATGAATACCATGATTTGTAAATGAAAATGGTCATTATAGTTTTTGGTATTAGAGCAGGGATAGGTTTCATAAGGACAAACATATGAATATGACATAACTTTTGCACTTTTATGCATTATCGTATCACAATGTCTTATATGCCTATAGAGCATTAGTAGAGGGTAGTCAGTGTAGTTCCCGTGGCTCACCAATGAAAGAGGAGTAAGTTGATTTGCATTCTAGAGAAGCATCATACCAACCATTAAGAGATCAACCTGCTGATAGAGTTATGTCTCCATACATGCATTCATTTCATTAAACATGGCATCACAATTATGTAATGAACACAACCTTTTGGTTTTAACCTAAATATTAGTACTCCTTTGAGAGATGTGATGATCATGGATAAGGTATATTGGATTGTATGATTCCATTGATGACATTGAGTTGAATGTTGATCTAGTATTGTTGCCACTCTATGAATTTGATGTGATACTCGGTATGGACTGGTTGTCCAAATATCATGCAATAGTGAATTGTTTTACTAAGGAAGTTGTATTAAAATCTCCTGATCAAACAAGGTTATGTTTCAAGGGGAAAGTCAAATTGTCCCAGTATGTCTAGTTTATGCTATCAATGCTTTTCGTATGATGAAAGGTGGTTGAGAGGCTTATTAGCACATGTGGTAGACATAAGGTTCACAAATGAATTACTTGAGAATAATCTAATGGTAAATGAGTTTCCAGATGTGTTTCCAGCTGACTGACCTATTTTGCCACCTGATATGGAGATAGAATTCACAATTGAGTTAGTCCCAATAACTACACTGATATCCATTCCATCTTATAAGATGACTCTAGTTATGTTGAGAGAATTAAAGAACCAATTGCAGGAACTACTTGAAAAGGGATTCATCATATCTAGTGTGTCACCTTGGGGTGCTCTAATATTATTTATTAAAAAGAAAGATGAGACAATGAGGTTGTATATTGATTATAAGCAGTTAAATCGGGTTACTATGAAGAACAGTATCCTTTACCAAGGATAGATGATCTGTTAGACCAATTACATGAAGCACATGTGTTTTCTAAAATTGACATAAAATCAGGATATTATCAGTTCAAAATTTCAATTCTAGATGTAATGAAGACAACATTTCAAACTAGGTATAGGCATTATGAATTTTTTGTGATGTCATTTGATTTGACTAATGCACCAGTTGCATTTATGGCTCTTATGAACAAAGTGTTCCAACCTTACTTAGACAAAATTGTAATTGTGTTCATTATGAGATATTGGTGTATTCAATGAGCAAATAGGAGCATGAAAAACATTTAAGAATTGTGTTGCAAATTTTGAGAGAAAAACAACTATTTGCTAAATTAAGCAAGTGTGGGTTATGGATTAACCATGTGATATTTTTAGGGTATATAGTTTATGAAAAGGGCATAGAGGTGGATCCAAACAAAATTGAAGTAATATTAAAATGGGAAACCCCAAAGACTATTGCAGAAGTCTAAAGTTTCTTAGGACTAGCTAGGTATTATCATCGATTTGTTGAGGGGTTTTCACTTATAGTTGCTCCTTTGACTAAGTTACTTCGAAAAAAATATAGTATTTCAGTGGTCTAAAACATGTCAGAAGAGTTTTAATGAATTAAAAGACAGATTGACATTTGTTCTAATGTTATCCATTCTTACAGGTAATGGAGGATTTATAGCTTATAGTGATGCCTTTCATCATGGTTTGGGATGTGTTTTAATGTAGCATGGTAAGGTAATTGTGTATACATCTAGACAATTGAAGCCTTATGAATTATCTTTCCAACTACATGACCTAGAACTTGCTTTTGTTGTGTTTGCTTTAAAAATATGGAGACATTACTTATATGGAGAAACTTTTCAAATATTTACAAATCACAAGAGCTTGAAGTATTTGATGAGCTAAAAATAATTAAACATGTGAGAGAGGTAGTGGTTAAAACTATTAAAAGATTATGATTGCACCATTGTGTATCAACCAAGGAAGGCAAATGTGGTTGTTGATGCTTTGAGCAGGAAATCAAGAAGTAGTATAACTCATTTATAGGTATTTCCATTGTCTTTTTTAGTTTAGTTATGAGCTAAAAAAATATGGAACTAAACATACAAAAGAATAGGACATTGATCGAATAGGGTATGGAACTAAATATTGCTACTTTTCAAGTGAGACCAATGTTGCATGATCCAATTAAAAAAGCACAGGGCAAAGATCCAAAGTTACATAGAATGATTGAAATGGTAAACATGGGAGACATGGTGATTTTGATATTTGAAATGGTGCATTGATGTTGAGTTCTTGGATTTATATGCCTAATATTGATAACTTGTAAAGAGAAATCCTAGAAGAAGTACATAATGCTTCATATGCCATTTATCCAAGAATGACGAAAATGTATAATACCATGTGATCTTATTTTTTGTGGCCTATTCCAGTATGTAAATGGGAAAGAATAACCATGGACTTTGTATATGGGTTATCGAGAACTTTGAAGAAGAATGATGTTATATGGGTGATCATAGATAGATTAACTAAGTCAACTCACTTTTTATCGATTTGATGTGGTCGTTCACTTAAGCACTTAGCAAAGAAATATGTGGATGAAATTATCATATTACATGGCATTCCAGTTGTATCAAATAGAGATCCATGATTTACATATTGATTTTGTATTAGTTTATAATGGGCTTTGCGTACCAAGTTGAGTTTCAATACTACTTTTCATCCTCAGATAGGTGGGCAATCAAAAAGGACAATTCAAACACTTGAAGACATGCTTCAAGCTTGTGCCATGGAGTTTAAAGGTATATGGGATGAATATGTTTATAATAATCATTATCATTGTAGTATACAAATGGCACCATATGAAGCACTATATGGAAGAAAATGTCAAAGTCTTATCTATTGGGATGGATAAGGGATGAGTGTTTCAGAAAGGCCAGAACTAGACAAGACACTGTGGACAAGGTGAAGGTAATCAAGCGCAAACTTAAAGCAGCATAAGACAAGCAAAAGATATATGCAAACCAACACAGAAGAGAAACGAAATATAAGGTGGGAGACAAAGTGTTCCTTCAAGTCTCACCATGGAAAGGAAAAATTTTTATTTAGCAAGAAGGGAAAATTGAGTCTTCACAACTTAGGACCAAATGAGATCCTAGAAAGAATTAGTTCATTGGCTTATAGGCTAGCGCTACCAATAATGATGGCTTAGATTTATGATGCATTCCATGTGAGTATACACATATACTTAGGGATCCAATAATAACAATTGCAGATGATGTAAGTTACATTGATGAACTAATGAAAATCATTGGTTATAAGACAAAATAATTGCAAAATTGAGAAATCCCTTTGGTAAGGTGTTACGAAGAAACTACTCACAAGAAGAGGCTACATGGGAAACAAAAAGAGAACATTAAATGACAATATCCACATTTATTTATAAGTATTGAAATTTAAGGAAGAAATTCTTTATAAGAGGGGAAGAAATATAACATCCCTATCCTCATTCATTGCCATTAACACATGAACATATTCATTGCATAAATGATTTGCAATTCCACATGAACATATGCATTGGATAAATGATCATTTAGATATTTGAATTGGATAAGCATGACAATGACACTTGCACTATTGCATTTGGGACATTTGAACATATATGTAATGTTTGTATAATTGCATGAAAATTTATCTTATGTTATGTGCATGATATAACATCATAAATAATGGTGTTTTATAGCTTATTTAAAAGCATAAGGAGTGTATGGGGATTAGGAGTTGGATGGAGGTGATGAAAGAGTGAAAAAGATGGGCTAAAAGAGGAATATTGAATTTTCAACCAATGGTAGTGAGATACCATGATTTTATCTTATAAATTAAAATTTTCACCTTTTAGGATCATATTAGAAAGCCAAAAATGTGAGGGAGCGCAGAAAATATAAAGAATGAAAGGAAGAAAGGAGAAAGAAGAAGAAGAAGAAGACAAAGGAGAGGGAGAAGGGTAAGCTAACTTGGAGGAAACCCTAAGCTTTTCTAGTTTTGCAAAAGAGGTAAGTGATTTTATCTTCTTCCCATATAAAATTCCTCCCTCATAACTTGTTAAAAATGCTTGATTAGGAAGAGTTGTGGAGTAATTTGAGGTAGAGCTCATGTATGGAAGTTGAAGTTCAAAAGAAACAAGAGCTTATTGTGTTGGTTTTATTGCTAGAGCAGGTTTTATACCCACGATTTCATAACCCTATAAGAGGAATTAGGGAAAGTGTTAAATATGAAAGTTGTAGCTTTATGTCTCATATAAATTCATGTGAAACAGTTTTGCTTATTTGTGTGTGTGGGGAGATATGGCTCCTTCATTAGGGCTGGTTCTCAACTAAACGAAATCACCTCAATATTTTTGTTTCATATATTTTGATGACATTTTGTGCTGATTTAGACAAAGTTCAAAGCATGAAATTTGTAGAGTTACATCCCATCTAAATACCTGTAATTTTTATTGATTTGTTTTATAGAAAGAAATATGGCTCATTGATTGTGACTAACCCTGAACCCGATGAAACCTAATCAGTCTTATAATTATGCTTTCCAAGAATTTGATGGCCATAGAATCAAAATTTGGTTATGTGTTAAGCTTGAAATTTGTATATTTTTGTCTTCTCTACATTCATGTATAATATGTTTGCCAAATTTATCATGGTTGATGAGATATTGCCCCTTAATTATGACTGATTGTCAATATGTTGAAAACCTGCTCACCTTGAGATTAGTCATTTGTTTTGGTGACTTTATAGACTAAATTAGACAATGAGTAAAACATAAAAAAAAATGTATTTATGTGTTGTTTAACTTCTAGTACATCGTTTTTGCAATTTGAATTTTAAAATTTGAGATATACCTAAGAATGTAAGACCTACTCAGGCTGAGATGACATTAAAACATGACAAAATTAAAAAATTCACCACATTTTCTATATGTCTTGTATTGACCTAAAATTTGATAGTGTTATATCATTTTGTGTCTAGTTTGTTTTAAAAAATGAATCAAGTCATTTAGACAACTATATCTAGAGTTATTATTATGAGAGTGTAGCAAGGTCAGGCTGCCAAATAAGGAAAATATGCATAAACACTAGGTCCATTTGCATTGGCCATGTGCATATTTGCATACCAAGCATTCAAAATCATTTTGACATACTTATAACTATGTATGTATCGAATGTTAGGATTCCAACACATTGAGAAGCCCAAAAGAGACGACCAAACCTACCATAAAGGTTGGTCATATCAAAAGGTGAGTAAAAACCATAATTAGATTCTAATGTGTATGTGTGATAATTTTATGATATGATTATGTTCTATTACATGTATATATGATTGAATTTTTGCATTTTACATATGACTACAAGTCAAGTGAGAATTATATTCTCTTAATGATTACTTGGTATACCATTGTGAATGAACACTTACATATGAAACTAAAAGGTTGTTATGATCGGCTTGTCAAATACTTATAAATCATTTGGAAAAGGGACCAATATGTCCTATTAGAACATGTTATCGATTAAATGATTCACTTGTTATATGATGGCCAACAAAATCAAATGTCACTTCAATCACATGAATTATTGGGAGTAGTGTTTGCCTTGGAAGGTCAATGCAAAAATCAATCTATTGCATTCACACTTGCATAATCAATTCTTATACTTGTAATGTATCCTAATGATATTTGATTGTTGGTTATGGCATAAGAATTTGATTATTGTCTTTATTCATTAAGTCACGACTCACTAAATCGCAATTATGTTTTTCAAATACTGAACCATAAGGTTTGGATACTTTAGTGCATAGAGTTTTGCATTAAGACACATGGACTGCAGGTTGTTAGGGCTGAGTTATAACTCTTTTTCTCCTTGTGTCATATACGTATACCTAGATAGGAACATATATGTACATCAAATCATATTGGATTGAGTTTGTATGATGAATCAACCTTGACGTATATGTATTTTTATACATGAATGCGATGATTTATAAACGAAAATGGTCGTTATACTAATTCCTCTTATGGGGTTATGAAATTGCGGGTTCAACAAGCTGCTCTAACAACAAAACCAATATAATTAGCTATATTTTTCTTAAGCTTTAACCTTCATACATGAGCTCTTCCTCAAATTACTCCATAATTGTTACTAATCATGCATGTTTAACATGTTATGAGGGAGAAATTTCATATGGGAAGCAGATAGAATAACTTACCTTTTTTGCCAAAACTTGAAAAGTTTAGGGTTACTTCCTAGCTAGCTTAGTTTCCTTTCTTTTCTTCTTCTTCTCTTTCCTTTCTTTCTTCCTCAACTCCCTTCCATTTTCTACACTCCCTCATGTTTTGCCTCTCTAATATGATCATAAAGGATGAAAATTTCAATTTGTATAACTATTTTAATAAAACAAAATTATGTTGGCCTACTACCATTGGTTGCAAGTTCACTTTCTTTTCTTAATCCCTCTTTTTTACTCCTTCATCACCTTCACCCATCTACTAATCCCCATATGCTGCTTATACTTATAAATGGCTCTAAAACACCATTATTTATGATATTATAACATGCATACAACATGTGATAGTTTTTCATACGACTATGCAAACATCACATTTTTGTTCAAGTGCTCTAAATGCAATGGTTCTAATGTCATCGTCATACTTATCAAATTCACATATAAATGATCATTTATCTATTGCATACATTCATATGGGATTGTAAATCATTTATGCAATGAATATGTTCATGTGAGAATGCTAATGAATGAGAATATAGATATTATAAAAATCACTGAACCTACCCCCAAAATATAAGGGGAATTGCCAAAGAAAGAGATGAGGCCCTAGGAAACCTTGGAGAAATACAAAACCAAGCCCAAACCAAACTAAAAGCAACATGTTAGGCTTGATGGGTTGTACAACCCATCAAGCAGGGTTTCACAACTAATAAATCAGGGTTCTACAACCATGAATAAGGCTATACAACCCACCCTAAAATCCTAGCCTTAAGAAACCTTCTAAAACAGGTCCCCCTATAAACCCTAAGGCTACATAGCCCTGACAAAAGGATGTACAACCAATTCCTAGTTTTACAACCCATATGCAAATCCTAATTCTATAAGGCTCATATCCTTCTATTCATTGAAGGATAGCAATGAAGAGAGCAATGAGAGCAAAAAGGAAGGCAATACATGCAAGATGATGACAGTAAGGGCTGGGTCATGCCACTATGATCCCCAAGTGACTACTAATAGTTACTACTCCATGTATAGTCAAATCCATCTAGCAGTGTACGAGAAATAGCTGACATTATCCTAGTTATACAAAGATATGACAACCAAGTTCCCCAAAGGTGGCAAGAGGAGAACAAGTAAAAGTGTTCAAAGCATTGAAGAACAATTATAGGGCAAAGTAGATGGATGGGAGGCATTAGGCAAACTAATCAATATCAACCTCTTTGATTGTTGGCTGCCATCCTACATGAGGTGTCATAACAAAATGCGTTTAAAGAATTTAATGGAAGTATGAACTTAGACAACTAAATAATGTACTTCTTCTCTGAGGGATAGAATGAGAGTGCATAAAGATCAGTCAAATGGGATAGGGCCCTTTGAACAAGTAAAGCAAGTGGTTATTGAGAATAATATTGAGTTATTAAGATTGGTGGTAACCTTACCAATAGAAAGATGGAATTTGTGGGTAATGTCCATCCACCACTCCCATCATATTGTCATAGTCGCTGCATCAGAGTTGAGCTAAATGATAGAGAAGGTGTTGATGAATCTAATTGTTATATGCCCCTACATCGTTCTTGGGAGTTTAGTATACCACTACCTCATTGTGTTCATGCTCCATCCTTCTCCCTAGAATAAGAATCAAAATGAAAAGAATAATGCATATGCCAAAGCTTATGATGGAGTAAAGAAGAATAAATATGGCAAAAGGATAATAGGCAAAATGGATAAAATGGCCACCTTCAAGATAATAAGGTGCAAAAGATCAGACTATAGTGATCACAAGGGATTCATTAAAGGAATTATTGTTATGACTTTTTCATTCTTGGGGGCAGTTAATGAGCATTAATTTTAGGAGAATAGGCAAAACTCTTGATGGACCATATATCCTTTTTCAGTATCCTTAATGTTTGGATTTTACTATTTCTTACCCATTACATCTATTCTTTCATTATTGTATTGTTTTCCAAGCTTGTCACATAATAAAGCTAAGGTAGGAAAAGAGGTAATTGACATCTTATGCCATAAAGCTACAAAAATAAAGTAAAGAGAAATGGTTTGAGCCCTATGAGAGAAAAAATGAGGAAAAGATGTCATATATGAAAAGGACATGTTGGCCAAGGAAACAGAAAGGTACCACGTGGATAAACACTCGATTAGGAAATAAGACTTTGAAAATTAAATAGCAAACAACACATGTAGAAATTCCTCTACCCTTAGCCTAATGCACATTTTGGAACTCTAAAGTGAAACCTGTTGCACTTCCTAACTCAACTACAAACACTCGAAAAGGAATGGAAGCTAACAAGTTGTGGAATTTGGTGAATTACTTGATACAGTTAATTATGAAGGCAAATCAAACTTAAGAAAGATAGGACAACTTGGAAAAGATCATCCAGTGAGAACATTAACAAATAGGCATAGGCAATCCCCTCAGGGCTAATAATGAGGAAGGACAGTGGACAATTCACATCTCAATGAAGGTGATTAGCCAAATAAGAGATACTAGTTACATAAAGGGCGTCGACAAGTGAAAATGTTTAAACAATAGGCTAGAAAAGTCAAATCTCACATCATGAGCCACAAAAGACTTGTCAATGATGACAGCTGCTAAAACTTTGCATGACCTTTCAGTGGATGGCTAAGAAGTCTATAAATGAATCAATAAAGCTTAACATGAACAAGATAAAAAAAGACGAGGGGGGGGGCAATTTAGGCATTGTAATGGATTGAAATAGAAACTTGCACCACAAAAAAAGTAAGATGAAGTAAAAGGCCACAAGAAGGATGAAGAACCAAATTACCAATGGAATAATTATTAGAAATTCAACTAGGAAGGGTGGTTAAATAAGAAGAGATGAAGAGGAAAACTTTATTAAGGGGACAAACCAAGATCAAGCAAGAAAAAATGAGAGCTCACACTAAGCATAGAAGCTAAAGAAACCAATGAGATTGCCAAGTAGAAGTCCTAGTGATTCAATAAATATACTAAGGAAGGGAAACTTCAAACATGATATTCTTTATCATATCATTTTATCATGTTTAAATCACTTGAATTACTTATTTACTTTCTTTTCATCCCTTATCATTATTACATTATTTTCCAAGTCTGAGTAAAGTGAAAAATGAAATCAATAAGGGTGATGGTACACTCCTAATTTGGAAAGGCCAAAATAAGGATAGAATCAAATGGAATTAAAACAACCCCATAAAAATTAAAGTAAGAAAGAAAGATGGAGTGAAAAGGGATAAAATAAAGTGACAAAAAAAAAAGACAAAAATAAAGTGAGCTATATAGTGGAAAATGACCAAAAGACAAAAAAAAGACTCCTTGAGAGAGACATGATAACACTAGACAAGAAGAATTGTCATAATAGAAACATTAGAAGAATAAGTAAGGAGCTCAAAGAATAAGCTATGGTTAAGCTGAAACACTAATGAACCACTAGCAAAAGTAAAGCCTATGAAGCACCATCAAGCTTCATGAACTTGCATCATTTTAGTATCCTTGAAGCACATGAGTAGCTTATTCATTTTGATTTGATTGATTATCATTATAGCATTATTTTCCAAATCAATGTGAGGAGGAACCAAAGAGTAGCTTGGGAGAAAAACTATGAGAACTAAAGAATGAATCAAGTAAAAAGAAAAAAAAAAGTAAATAAGAAGATAAACAAAAGAAAAACCAAAGAGAACAAATCAAAGAGTTAAGATAAAGGAAGAAAAGCTAGAAAATTAGATAACGTAAGCAAAAGGGACAACAAAACCAAGAGATACCAAAAGAAATGCTAGAAGCATAATCAAGAAAACTAAAAGGGATGCCAGAGGACAAAATGAAAAAAAACTAAGAGCAATGTTAGAGGGCAAATTGAAGAGGTACCAAAAGAAATGTCAAAGTGCAAAAAGAAATGAACCAAAAGAGATGTTGGACGGCGAAAGAAAGAAGAACTCAAGAGAGGAGTCAGATGACAAAAATGAGAATGATAAGGCAGAAACCTAAAAATAAAAGAAGATATTTAACCTTAGAACTTATTAAAGTGCTGCCAAGAAGCTTAGTATTAGTTAGAGTGTTGCTAAGGAGATGACCTCGATTACTTGCTCGCTAGAGGTTTGTTAGAAGGTGAAATTCAACTGTGGCATTTGCTAAAGGGCTGCCAAGAAACTTAGTACTTGCTAGAGGGCTACTGAGGAGATCAACTTTAATACTTGTTATAGGGCTGCTAAAAGGTGAAATTCAACCTCGGTACTAGTTAGAAGCCTACTACGAAGCTTAGTACTTGCTAGAGGGCTGCTAAGGAGATCAATTATAGTACTTTCTAGAGGGTTGTTGAAAGGTGAAATTCAACCTTAGTACTTGCTAAAAGGCTGCTGGAAGGTAAAATTTAACCTTCGTACTTGCTAAAGGATTACTAAAGAGATTAACTCCAGTACTTGCTAGTGGGCTACCGAAAGGAAAAATTCAAACTAGGAACTCACTAGAAGGTTGCCAAAAAACTTAGTACTTACTAGAGAGCTATTAAGGAGATCAACTCCAGTACTTACTAGAGGGCTATTATAAGGTAAAATTCAACCTTGGTACTTGTCAGAGGGCTACCAATAAGTTTTGTACTCGCTAGAGGGCTACTAAGGAGATATATCCCAGTACTTGATAGAGGGCTGTTGGAAGGTTAAAAGGAAACTAATGAGATCATCTCTAGTACATTCTAGAGAGTTGTTGGAAAGTGATATTCAACCTTGGTACTTGCTAAAGGGCTATAAAGAAGCTTAGTACTTGTTAGGGTGTTGCTAAGCAGATCAACTCTAGTACTTGCTATAAGGCTACTAGAAGGTGAAATTCAACCTTAGTACTTGCTAGAGGGCTGCCAATAAGCTTAATACATGATCTATGAGCTACTAAAAAAATTGTGAACTTTTGTGTCCTTTATCTAGTGTTTAAGTTTATAACTAATGTTTTGTTGTGCCTTGTCCAATAATCATTTCTGAAATGATGTTTTCTAAGCGCTTCAAAGTAAGGGGCAAACTGTTAGCATTGCATTTTAGGTCTTAGGATACAAACTCATTGATGAGAAACTATTTGAACTCTTCCCTAAAAAGTAGGAAAAATAGTGCTTAAGAAAGCGGTAAAAGCTTAGACAAACCTTAAACCAAATTCACCCTATAAATACCTAAACATGAGACAAGCCTAAAATTACCTACTAGGGTTTATGAGTTGTACAACCCATAAAGTAGGGTTGTACAACCCATCAAGTTGGGTTGTATATAGCTCTGACAGTTAGATGTACAACCCTCTTCTAGCTGTACAACTTATGTGCAAACCCTAATTCTAAAGGATTCATCTCCCTCTCTGTGATTAGATGGGTCAATGGTGTGACTAAAACCATTTTAAGGTTTGGTGCAGTCATCCCATACCTATAAATACCCCTCCCAATTAAAAAGGGGGATAAGACCAATTTTCCCTAGTCAAACTATACCAAAATTATCTCTCAAACCTTAAAAATACCTCACCCAAATAGAAATCATAAATATCCAATCCACACCTAAAAGATTCAAGGTAAAACCAAGCTTTATTTTTGTTTTTAGCATTTTTTCCCTTTGCATATGGAGAAAATTCTAAAACTAAAGTGCCTCTAATCGCAAACGATAATATTTAAGGCATTAAATACCCTCTCGCCCACCCCTTTTCTTATCCTTCCCTTTCTTCTTTTTATTTTTTGACTTTTATTTCAGCAGTCCCTAATAAACTGTACGAATGAGTAGTGAGTTGTACATACCTCTTTATGGTCTATACAATCCACTATTACTGCTCATAGCACTATTCACACAGCTTTGTTTGATACATATTTTATGGGTTTTTCTTACTCTTTTACAATCTTATGAGCCTTCTACACTAAGAATAGGATTGATTACAAAGACCTATGACCTTTATTCCATATTCATGAAGGCTATGATCCTCAAAATGCATGTTTTAATTCATATATGTTTTCATCCTTATACTTTACTTCCTTTGTGTGTTTAGTGTAACGACTATTTTCATTTACAAAACTCATAGCATTCATGTTTAAAATACATTTGCATAAAGGTTTTATTCATCATACACATACAATCCAACATGTATTTAATGTACATATACGTTAACTAATTTCAAGGCTAGTAACTATAAATTGGTTCCTATCAAGATGTATGTACATGACACAAGGAGAGAGAGAGAGTTGAAATTTAGTCGACGACCTGTGGTCCATGTGTCTTGATATAAAACCTTAAGCACCAAAACATCCAATCTTATGCTTCAGTATCTTAAAAAAAATTTGCAATTTGGTGAGTCGCAACTCAATAAATAAAAACAATATCCAGATTCTTATGGCATAACCAACATAAGAATATCATCAGGATACATTACAAGTATAACAATTGACTATGCAAGTGCAAGTGCAATAATTTTATTTTTATGTCATAACCTTGCAAGGCAAACACTATTCCCAGGAATTCATATGACTCAAGTGACAATTGATTTTGTTGGCCAACATATAACAAGTGAACCATTTGATTTATAACATGTGCCAATGGGACATATTAGTCCATCTTCCACGTGATTTGCAAGTGTTTGACAAGCTGGTCACAACATCCTTTTAGTTCCATATGCAAGTGTTCATAACAATGGTATACCAAGTAATCATTAAGACCATATAATTCTTGATTGACTTGTATTCATATGTAAAAGGTAACAATTCAATCACATATACATGTAACAGGACATAATCACATCATAAAATTATCACACATATACACATTAGAATCTAATTTTTGTTTTTGCTCACCTTTTGATGTAACCAATCTTTATGGTAGGTTTGGTTCTTTATCTAAGGCTTCCTCAAAGTGTTGAGATCCTAACATTTGACATATACATGGTTATAAGTATGCTAAAATGATTATGGTTCTTTATCTAAGGCTTCCTCAAAGTGTTGAGATCCTAACATTTGATATATACATGGTTATAAGTATGCCAAAATGATTATGAATGCTTGGTATGCAACTACGACATGATCAATGCAAGTGGACCTAGTGTTTATGCATTTTTGTCCTTGTATCGCAGCATAAGCTTGCTACACTCTCATAATAATAATTCTAGATATACTTATCTAAATGACTTTATTCTTTCTTTTAAATAAACTAGACACATAATGATACAACATATTCAAATTTTAGGCCAATATAAGACATAAAATGGGATGAATTTTTAAATTTTACTCTATTTCAATGTCATCTCAGTCTAAGCAAAGTCTCACATTCTTGGGTATATCTCGAATTGTACAAATAAAATTGTAAAATTGATTCACCAAAAGTTACGCAACACATAAAGGAACATTGTTCATGTTTTAATCATTATCTAATTCAGTCTATAAAATCATCAAAACAAATGACCAACATCAAGGTGAGCAGATTTTCAACATGGTGATAATTAGTCATAATAAAAGGGCAATATCTTAAGAACCATACAAAATTTGGCAATAATATTTTACATTCATGTAGATAATATATAAATATACAACTTTCACATTTAACACATGACCAAATTCCTAATTTATGGCTATCAAATTCTTGGAAAACATAATTAAAAGACAGGTGAGCTTTCGTCTGGGTACAGGGTCAGTCACAATCAATGATCCATATCTCTTGCCACATAATAAATCAATCAAAAAAGCTTTACATGTGTTTATAGGGGATATAGCCCTACAAGTTTCATGTTCTATACTTTATCATAATCAGAACATAAGGCCATCAAAATATAAGAAAACAGAAAGACTGAGGTGATTTCGGCTGGTTCTTAACTAGCCCTAATGAAGGAGCCATAACTCCTCACACACACCAAATCAAGAAAAACTATTTCATATGAATTTAGATGAGGCATAAAGCTAAAACTTTCATATTTTTAACTCTCTAATTCCTCTTATAGGGTTATGAAATCATGTGTACAAAATTCTACTCTAACAACAAAAATCAACACTATCGGCTCTTGTTCTTTTGAATTTCAACTTCCACCCAAGAGTTCTACCTCAAATACTCCATAATTCTCACTAACCATGCATGATTAATAGGTCACAAGGGGTTAATTTCATTTAAGAAGAAGATAAATTATTTTACCTATTGTCCCAAAACTAGAAAACCTTAGGCCTCCTCCTTTGGCAGCTCACTCTTCTCCCTCTCATTTTTCTTCTTCTTCTTATTCTTTCTTTTCTTTTTTTCTTAGCTGTCTCTCTTTCTTCTACTAAACCTCATGTCTAAGCTCTATATTATGATTCTGAAGGGTTAAAATTCCACTTGTGAACTTATTGCAGCAAGATAAAATCATGGTGTTGCATTCTTATTAGTTGGAAGTTCACTTTCCTCTTTTAGCCCTTTTTCTTCACTCCTTAAGCACTTCCATCCATCTCCTAATTCTTAGATGCTCCTTATACACTGAAATAAGCTATATAACACCATTATTTATTATGTTATAACATGCATACAACATAAAATAATTTTCCATACAACTATACAAACATTACATATATGTTCAAGTGTCCCAATTGTAATGGTGCATGTGTCATCGTCATACTTATCCAATTCATGTATCTAAATGATCATTTATCCAATACATACGTTCATGTGGGATTTCATATCATTTATGTAATGAATATGTTTATGTGATAATGCCAATGAATGTGGATAGGGATGTTACATCTCTTCCTCTCTTATAAAGAATTACATCCTCAAAATTCAATACCTATAAACAAATGTGGATATTGTCATTTCATGTTCTCTTCAATTACCTATATAGCCTCTTCTTATGAATGGTTTCTCCATAACACCTTAACTAAAGGGATTTCTTGATTTCGTAACTATTTTGTCTGATAACTAATGAATTGTGTTACACTAGGTTATTCAAAACTAAGTCAAAACTCTCTTTTGATCTTGGAAATATAGAGTAAAAGTTATAATATCAAATTTTAAGTGTTGTTTTTACAATTTATAAGAGTTATCTTCAATAGAAGTCAAAATTTGTATCTTTTAGAAAAATAAAGGAATTTGCAGTCGGTATCCCCTAAGTTGCGACCGCGACACTATTATAAGAATAGATGAAGCTAGGTCAGAGGAATTTACGAGTGAATTCATAGTCGTGAATCAGCTGAATGAGCCTTAGTTGAATCATAATGGAATTTACGATCTTAGTCATGCCCAAGGTATTGATATCTCACGATCGCAACTTTTGAGAGTGACTAGAACACAACGGTTATATTTTCCTGGATGACCAACAAATAGTTGACATGTGGATTAGCCGTTAGTCACAAATGGTGTTTTTAGTCGCAATTGGAAATTAGTG
Source organism: Omphalea diandra (assembly GCA_949677035.1). Classification (NCBI taxonomy): domain Eukaryota; kingdom Viridiplantae; phylum Streptophyta; class Magnoliopsida; order Malpighiales; family Euphorbiaceae; genus Omphalea; species Omphalea diandra. The sequence goes on along the minus strand of CATIWR010038687.1, from coordinate 18,698 downwards.
ATCACGAAAAGGTAGTAGCGACCGCAATTTCAGCTTAACAAACATTTAATGTTAAATTTGCCTAGCACATCATGGAGATTTATTTATAGTTTTAGAGTAACATCTCTTTGGTGGATGTGGGTTATAAATACTCCACCAAACTAATGTTAATGTAAGAGAAGAACAATTGATAGTGCCAAAACTCTTGCAAAGTTAATTCTCTACTTTAATTCCTTATTTTTTTTTGTACATAGTTTGGTGTAAGCTTCAAACACATTGTGCAGGGGTTGAGAGTGAGCCCTTGAATAGAAAACTCTAAGAGTTAGCCTTTGTATAGAAAACTCTTATATAGGTTTGAGAGTGAGCCCTAGAAAACTCTTGTATAGGTTGAGTGTTAGCCTTGGAAAAACACTTGTAAGGTTTGGTGTGAGCCTAAAATACTATGTTGAGTGTGAGCCTTGGAAAAATGCTTGTAAAGTTTGGTGTGAGCCTAAACACTAAGTTAAGTGTGAGCTTGTAAAACACTAAAGATTGAGTGAAATACCCAATTAGTGAATTGAGGAGTGGATGTAGGGTTGGTTAATACCTGAACCACTATAAAATTCTTGTGTTCATTCTTCTCCTACCCTTTCTCTAAATCTTTCATTCTTGTGTGCTTCCTCTAAAATCAAAAGTCCAAATTTGCCACCAATTCAACCCCCTTCTTGGTGCATTAGGGCCAATAATTTCCACTAGTTCTTTAATGTAACTTACATCATCTGCAATTGTTATTATTGGATCCTTAAGTATATGTGTAGGATCAGACTGATACTTTCTTAACATACTCACATAGAATATATCATGAATATGAGCTAGCTTGTAAGTTAATGGACCAATTCTTTCTAGGATCTCAAAGGGTCCTATGTACCGAGGACTCAGTTTCCCTTCCTCACCAAATTGAATTATTCCTTTCCATGGTGAAACTCGAAGGAACACTTTGTCTCCCACCTCATATTCCATTTCTCTTCTATGTTGGTCTGCATAGCTCTTTTGCCTATCTTATGCTGCTTTAAGTTTGCTCTTGGTTACCTTCACCTTGTCCATAGTATCTTGCACTAGTTTTGGCCCTTCTAAAACACATATCCATTCTTCATTCAAATAGATAGGACTTCAATATTTTCTTCCATATAGTGCTTCATATGGTGCCATCTGTATACTGCTATGATAATGATTATTATATGCAAATTCAATCAAGGCAATATATTCATCCCATGTACCTTTGAACTTTATCACACAAGCTCGAAGCATGTCTTCAAGTGTCTAAATTGTCCTTTCTAATTGCCTATCTGTCTGAGGATGAAAAGCAGTACTAAAACTCAACTTAATACTAAAGCCTATTGCAAACTAACCTAAAATCGAGATGTAAATCACAGATCTCTATCTGATACAATGGACACTGGAACACCATGCAATCTGACAATTTCATCCACATATTTCTTGGCTAAGTGCTTCAGTGAACTACCCCATCGAATAGGCAAAAATTGAGATGACTTAGTTTGTCTATCTATGATCACCCATATAGCATCATTCTTCTTCAAAGTCTTTGGTAACCTATATATAAAGTCCATGGTTATTCTTTCCCATTTCCATATTGGGATCGTTAATGGTTTTAATTTTTTAGTTGGTGCTTGTTGTTCCGTTTTGATCTGCTGATGTTGCTACATCTTTCTTCATTTTAGGCCACCAAAAATGAGATCACAGGGTATTATACATCTTTGTCATTCCTGGATGCATGGCATATGGAGCATTATGTGCTTCTTCTAGGATTTCTCTTTACAAGTTATCAATGTTAGGCATACAAATACGAGAACACAACATCAAGGCATCATTTTGAATATCAAAATCTCCATATCTCCCATGTTTTAGCATTTTAATCATTCTATGTAACTTTGGATCCTTGCCCTGTGCTTCTTTAATTCAATCATGAAACATTGGTCTCACTTGAAAAGTAGCAATCAATACCCTATTATTTTGTATGTTTAGTTCCATATTCATAGCTCATAATTGAACTAAATAAGACAATGGAAATACCTGTAAATGAGCTACACCATTTTTTGATTTCCTGCTCAAAGCATTAGCAACCACATTTGCCTTCCCTAGGTGATACTCAATGGTACAAATATAAACCTTTAGCAGTTCTAACCACCGCCTGTGTCTCATGTTTAATTCTTTTTGGCTTATCAAATACTTCAAGCTATTATGATATGTAAATATTTGAAAAGTTTATCCATACAAGCAGTGTTTCCATATTTTCAAAGCAAACACAACGACAGCAAGTTTTAGGTCATGTACTGGATAAGATAATTCATAAGGTTTCAGTTGTCTAGATGCATATGAAAATACCTTGCCATGTTGCATTATAACACATCCCAAACTTTGACGAGACTATAAATCCTCCACTACTAGTAGGAATGGCTAACACTGGAGCTGATGTCATTCTATCTTTTAATTCATCAAAACTCTCCTGACATGCTTTAGACCACTGAATTGGCACCTTTTTTTGAAGTAACTTAGTCAAAGAAACAACTATAAGTGAAAACACATTAACAAATTGGCGATAATACCCAGCTAGTCCTAAGAAACTTGGTACTTCTGTAACATTCTTTAGGGTTTCCCATTTTACTATTGCTTCAATTTTGTTTGGATCCACCTCTGTACTCTTTTTAGAAACTATTTGTCCTAAAAATACCATATGGTCAATCCAGAACTCGCACTTGCTTAATTTAGCAAATAATTATTTTTCTCTCAAAATTTGCAACACAATCCTTAAGTGTTTTTCCTGCTCCTCTGTGCTCTTTGAATACACCAGTATATCATCAATGAACACAATTATAAATTTGTCTAAGTTAGGCTGGAACACTTTGTTCATAAGAGCCATAAACACAGCTGGTGTATTAGTCAAACCAAATGGCATCACCGAAAATTCATATTGTCCATACTTGGTTCGAAAAGTTGTCTTCGGTACATTTGGGTTTGAAATTTTGAACTGATAATATCCTGATTTTAGGTCAACTTTAGAAAACACCCGTGCTCCTTGTAACTGATCAAACAAATCATTTATTCTTGGTAAAGGATACTTGTTCTTCACAGTAACCTAATTTAACTGCTTGTAATCAATACACAACCTCATTGTCCTATCTTTCTTTTTAACAAATAATACTATAACACCCCAAGGTGACACATTCGATCTGATGAATCCCTTTTCAAGTAGTTCCTATAATTGGGTCTTTAATTCTCTTAACTCAGCTGGAGCCATCTTATAAGGTGGAATGGATATCAGTGTAGTTCCTGAGACTAACTCAATTGTGAATTCTATCTCCCTATCAGGTGGTAAACCAGTTAAGTCAGCTGGAACCACATTTAGAAACTCATTCACCACGAAAATATGCTCAGGTAATTCATTTGTTAACCTTGTGTCTACCACATGTGCCAAATAAGCCTCACAACCACTTTTAATCGTGTGAAAAACCTTGATAGCAAAAACTATACTCTAATGTAGCTCTACCTCTGCCTCTGCCTCCTTTTGGCATACTAGATCTTTCAGGACAATCTCTAAGAATATGATCAAGAGACCCACAAAAGTAACACCCCCCAGTCAATTTTCTACATTCACTCGTACGTTGCCTACCACAATGTACACATAAAGGTCATTGTTGCATAACTTGGCCTTGACCTTTGTCGACATATGATGAAACTCCTAATCCTCTACTTCTATAGTTAGAATAACCACCCCTAGAATTGAACTATGATGACATATAATCTCCATGTTTTCCTTTCTTTCTATTAAAATCACCCATAAACTCACTAGGCCCTCTTTTTACTCATTGCTCTATTCTTACTTTTTCTAACCTTTCCACCCTAATTGCAACAACTTTTAGCTTGGTATAACTTTCAAGATCTGCAGTTGTGATCTTACTTCTAACCTCACATCCATGTCCCTCTTTTAACTTTTGACATTTGTCTCAATGGCCACCATAAAGGATGTAAAACGAGATAATTGATTAAATATTACCTCATACTCAGCTATAGTCATCTACCCCTACTTTAAATTTATAAATTCTCTTCTTTTATCATCTTTATATACTTTTGGCATGTAATTGTTATTAAACTCATGCAGAAAATCATCCCATGTAAGCACTGGAGGCTGGGCATCACTCTCTGGAAGGTTTCCCATCAATCATATGCACCCTGTTTTCTCATCAAATTCAAAACTCTTTGTGTTCTTTTTAGCTATGCATCTACCACTGATGGATCAATGGTACCACTGAAGTCAACTGCACCCTGTTTTCTTAGTTTGTCATACCTTATTTCTCTTTGAATTTTTGGACCCTACACTGTTGGTTCACTAATTCTATGTTGTGGTTGACCATGAGATATGTGTTGTGCATGAGAATATATAAGATATCTAACTCTATCAGCAGGTTGTTCTCTCAATGGTTGGCATGATGCTTCTACGGAATGCAAATCGGTTGACTCCTCTCTCCTTGGTGAGCCATGGATACTACTATGACTACCTTATGCTAATGCCCTATAGACATATAAATGATAATGCATAACGGTGCAAAAGTCATGTCATGTTCATATATATGTCCCTATGGAACCTATCCTTGCTCTGATACCAAAAACTGTAACGACCATTTTCATCTACAAAACTTATAGCATTCATGTCCAAAATACATATGTATAAATGTTTTATTCATCATACATATACAATCCAACATATATTTAATGTACATATATGTTAACTAATTTCAAGGCTAGTAACTATAAACTAGTTTCTATCTAGATATATATACATGACACAAGGAGAGAAAAGTGTTGGAATTCAGCTGACGACCTGTGGTCCATGTGTCTCAATGCAAAACACTAAGCATCAAAATGTCCAATCTTATGGTTCATTATCTGAAAAAAAAATTATGATTTGGTGAGTCGTGACTCAATGAATAAAAACAATATCCAAATTCTTATGGCACAACCAACATAAGAATATCATTAGGATACATTACAAGTATAACAATTGACCATGCAAGTGCAAGTGCAAGTGCAACAGATTTATTTTTGTGTTATGACCTTACAAGGCAAACACTGCTCCCGAGAATTCATGTGACTTAAGTGACATTTGATTTTGTTGGCCAACAAATAACAAGTGAACCATTCTATCAATAACATGTGCTACTGGGACATATTAGTCCTTCTTCCACATGATTTGCAAGTGTTTGACAAGTCGATCACAATATCGTTTTAGTTCCATATGCAAGTGTTCAAAATAATGGTATACCAAGTAATCATTAAGACCATATAATTCTTGTTTGACTTGTATTCATATGTAAAAGGTAACAATTCAATCACACATACATGTAACAAGACATAATCACATCATAAAATTATCACACATATACACATTAGAATCTAATTATCATTTTTACTCACCTTTTGATGTATTCAATCTTTACAGCAGGTTTGGTTCTCTCTCTAAGTCTTTCTTAAAGTGTTGAGATCCTAACATATGATACATACATGGCTATAAGTATGCCTAAATGATAATGAATGCTTGGTATGCAACTATGGCATGATCCATGCAAGTTGACCTAGTGTTTATGCATGTTTTTCCTTATATAGCAGTTTGAGCTTGCTACACTCTAGATATACTTCTCCAAATGACTTGATTCTTTTTAAATAAACTAGATACAAAATGCTACAACATATTCAAATTTTAGGCCAATATAAGACACACAGAAAATGGGGTGAATTTTTGAATTTTGCTCTATTTTGAATGTCATCTCAATCTAAGTAGGTCATACATTGTTGGGTATATCTCAAATTGTACAAATCAAATTGAAAAATTGATTTACAAAAAGTTACAAAACACATAAAGGAACATTGTTCATGTTTTACATATTATCTAATTCATTCTATAAAATCCCCAAAACAAATGTCCAATCTCAAGGTGAGCAGATTTTCAATATGGTGATGATCAGCCATAATAAAGTGGTAATATCTCAAAAACATACAAAATTTGGCAATAGTATTTTATAGTCATGTATATAATATATAAATATACAACTTTTAAGTTTAACACATCACTAAATTCCTAATCTATGGCTATCAAATTCTTGGAAAATAGAATTAAAAAGCAAGTGAGGTTTCATTTGGGTACAGGGTCAGTCATAATCAATGAGTCATATATCTTTCCACACAAAAAATCAATCCAAAATGCATTATAAGAGTTTAGAGGGGATATAACTGCAAAAGTTTCATGTTTTACACTTTGTCAAAATCTAAACATAAGGCCATCAAAATACAAGAAAATAGAGAAGACTGAGGTGATTTCGGTTGGTTGTGAACCAGCCCTAATGAAGGAGCCATAACTCCTCACACACACCAAATCAAGCAAAAATATTTCATATGCACTTAGATGAGGCATAAAAGCTACAAATTTCATATTTTTTACTTTCTCTAATTCCTCTTCTAGGGTTATGAAATCGTGGGTACAAAATTCTGCTCTAACAACAAAATCAACATAATCAACTATTGTTCTTTTGAATTTCAACTTCTATCCAAGAGTTATGTCTTAAATACTCCATAATTCTCACTAACCATGCATGATTAACATTTCATAAGGGTTAATTTCACTTAAGAAAAAGATAAATTAACTTACCTATTGTCCCATAACCATAAAACCTTAAGCTTCCTCCTCAGGCAGCTCACTATTCTTCTTCTCCTTTTTCTTCTTCTTCTTTTTCTTCTTTCCTTTCTTTCTTTCTTAGCTCTCTCTCTTTCTTCTACTATACCTCATGTCTAAGCTCTGTATTCTGATCCTAAGGGGTCAAAAATTCCACTTGTAAACCTATTGTAACAATACAAAATCATGGTGTTGCATTCCTATTGGTTAGAAGTTCACTTTCCTATTTTAGTCCATTTTCTTCACTCTTTAAGCACCTCCATCCATCTCCTAATTCTTAGATGCTTCTTATAGTTTAAAATAAGCTTTATAACACCATTATTTATGATGCTATAACATGCACACAATATAAAATAATTTGCCATACAACTATACAAATATTACATATATGTTAAAGTGTCCCAAATGCAATGGTGCATGTGTCATCATCGTGCTTATCCAATTCACGTATTTAAATGATCATTTATCCAATGCATATGTTCATGTGGGATTTCATTTCATGCATACAATGAATATGTTCATGTGATAATGCCAATGAATGTGGATAGGGATGTTACACTTAGTCATGAGAAGATGATAGGGAGAGGTTCAATAGAACCAAGGACCCCTTGATTTATCATTTTTTTAGTAGAAATTTATGTTATTTATTTTTGGGATTTAACATTTTTGTCATCACTATCATGGTGGAGGATGGGTTAGGCCCATTCTATGGCTACCCCATTCCATCTTGCTTTCCTCACCACGAACCATATATGCATTTGGGAGAGGATTCACTATCAAAGGACTCCAATTTTAGTGTTTACTATTCTATTCTAAAGAGTTGTTGGCATTCTTTTAGCGTTTTGGTCATTCTATCATTCTAGTTGCATACTAGCCTTTTCATGGCTAGAAGTGTAACTTTCATTATTCTTGCAATATTCAAATATGACTAAGGCAAGTTGGGAGAGGATTCCATCATCCCATGACCCCTTATTTTGGTAATCATATTATGCCCTAAGTCTCCCTTAGTCCTTATTTGTATGTTTATTATGTTATGCATTCCTTATTGATGCCATTGCATGCTATTATTTTGTGGAATGTTTTATATTGTTCTTTGTGTGTTTATTGATGAATATGGATAGTAGATTAGGCCTTTTAATTGATCCTTAACATGGCTAATGAAATTAGACATTATGGATTAATAGGCTAAGACCAAGGTTAAGGTAATATTGTTCCATTTTAGTTATTTTCATATTGAATAGATTTAGGGACTATTTTTTTCCATTTGATTTATGTTTTATTAACCAATTTGTGCTCATTTTTGTAGATTAGGAAAGCAAAATAATGTATGCTTCTTATTAATTTAACTTTATTATATGATAATCCCATAATTTGGATAGGTACCCCTTCATCCCCTCCTTGTATATATTATTTATTGCTTTTTTACATCTTGCATATCATTCTTGCATTTCATACTTTATTGTTATGGTTGATGGCTTATTTAGATGGATGTGCCTAGGTAGATAAATAACAAATTGATTAATAAAGGCAAAATATAAAAATGAATCATTGATTACCCAAAGGTCAGATCTCTTTATTTGGGTGACTCTCCAAGCCGTACCCAACTCCTAAACTTGATCTTTAATGGGGTGAAGACTGGTTAGGCCTTTCAATTGACTTAAATAGGCTTATAATTTATCCTTGCTTGGATTCTTATTCTGACCAAAGTCGTGTGGTAACTCCACATTTCACCTAGGGATGGTACTAATGTATCATCCTACCTTAAACCTCGATGACCCCAACGTTGGCAAAGAGGCTTTTATCTTGCTTGAGGACTTAAGGATCTACCCTTGATCCAAATTGTGTGCCATGACTAGGGGTTATTACCAATGTATAACCTCCCATCCTCATGATTCCCTGATGATAGATAAAAGGTAGGAGTCACATATAAGATTTCACATGTTCAAGTACAAAACCATAAAATTTAAGGTGTTCAACTAATGCTAGTGTATGGTGTTGTATTATTCACATATTTGATATTTAAATAATTTTAAAGAATTTGATGTCATTTTGCGTATAGGTTGGTAAGCAAAGCATCATGTAATTCTAGATTGTCATACTAAAGTGTTAATGATCAGATGTTCAAGATAGTTCAAAGTTATATTTTTTGGGGAGCACAAAATTATTCAAAAATTTTGTATCTCAGTTGTCCATGAAATTTAATTGATCAAAGAAAGTTATGATGCATTTCTAGTTAGTGTAGTGGATACCAGTGTTCATAGTCTAAAGTTGGCAAGTATCCCTACAGTGAGAGAGTTTTCAAAAGTATTTCTTAATGACTTGCCCCATTTTCCACCATATAGAGGACTTGATTTTAATATTGATACCTTACCATGAATGGAACCTATTTCTATTACACCATATCGAATGGTAGTAATGAAATTATAAGAATTAAAGAAACAGTAATAAGAGTTGTTAGAAAAATATTTCATTCAACCTACTACATCACTTTAGTGGGCACTAGTGTTATTTGTGAAGCAAAAAAATGAAAGCATATGATTGTGTATTGATTATATATAATTAAATCAAGTAGTGGTAAAGAATAAATATCCTTGCTAAGAATTTATTATTTGCTTGATCAACTTTGAGGTGTAACAATATTTTCAAAAATTGATTTAAGATCTAGGTATTCGCAGTTGAGGGTTGCTGAGCCAGATATTCCAAAAACTGCCTTATGCACGATGTATGGTCACTATGAGTTCTTTATTATGCCCTTCATGTTAACAAATGAACCGACAACATTTATGGCATTAATGAATTGTGCCTTTCAACAATACATTGATAAGTTTGTGATTGTGTTCATTGATGACTCTCATATTCTCAAGAAATCATGATGAGTAGCAATAATGTTTAAGAATTGTAATGCAAATTTTAAAGGAAAAGCGTTTATATGTCAAATTGAGCAAATGCGACTCTTGGATGGAACAAGTGGTCTTTTTGGAGCATGTTGTATCCAGACATTGTGTTCAACTTGTCCAACTAAGGTGAATTCCATTTTGGAGTGGGATCCACTAAAAAATGTATTAAAGGTGTATAGTTTTCTTAGGTTGGTTAGTTATTATAGACGATTTATGGAAGGTTCTTTATTATTGTTGGTCATGAAGGAAAAATGTATCATTTAAATGGGATGATCAATGTAAGCAGAGTTTTAAGGAATTAAAGATGAGATTGACTACAACTTCGATAAGTGGTGGATTTATGGTGTACAATGATGCTTTGAGATGGGGGAGAGTTTATGTTTTAATGAAACATCGAAAGGTAATAACTTATGCTTTTTAATAGCTAAGGCCTCATAAGTTGAATTATCTTATACATGACTTAGAGTTGGCAACCATTATCCATGCCTTGAAATTTTGGAGGTATTACTTATATATAAAGACATTTCAGATTTTGATAAATCATAAAAAGTTTGAAATATATTCTCATAAAGAAATAATCTAAGGTAGAGAAAGTGCATATAATTATTGAAGGAATATGATTGCCCTATTGATTATCATCTAGGTAAGGCTAATGTTGTTGTTGATGCTTTGAGCTAAAAAGCCTTAGAAGTTGTTGCTGGTGTGGCTAGTTATAATTTGACATCCTTGGTTAATCTTCATGATTTAAATGTGAAATTTGAAATTGAGAACATGATAGCTTTAGTGGTTATACTTTAATTGAAGCCTATGATAAATAATAGAATTACAAAAACACATAGAAAAATCTATATTTGTAGAAAATACTATTGAAGATACAAAAAGGTAGTAAGACTAATTTTTATAGTAGAGATGATGGGATGATAATGATGGGTATTTAAGTATGTGTATTAGATGTTGATGGCTTGAAATCAGTGAATATGTAAGATGCACATAATGCATCATATGTTATGTACCTTGGAAGTACAAAAATGTATAAAAACATGCGATCACATTTTTTATAGTCAATGATAAAAGAAGATATAACTGAGTTTGTATCTAGATGTTTAACCTGCCAATAGATCAAAGCAAAACATTAGGCACTGGTAAGTAAGTTGTATCCTTTACTATTCCTATATGGAATTGGGAGAAAATTTCAGTGGATTTTGTAGTTAGATTACCTTAACCCATAAAAGGCATAATGTTATTTGTGTTAGTATAGATGGACTCACAAAATTTGCACAGTTCTTAGTCTATATGATAGACATGTTGAATTAATAGACTATCTAAGATATATGTTGTTGAGATTGTGATATTACATGGTATTCTTATTTCTATTATGTCAGATACTGTAACAACCATTTTCATTTACAAAACATAGCATTTATGTCCAAAAATACATATGCATAAAGGTTTTATTCATTGTACATACACAATCCAACATGTATTTAATGTATATATATGTTAACTAATGTTCAATGCTAGTGACTATATATTGGTTCCTATATAGATATATGTGCATGACACAAGGAGAGAGAGAGAGTTGAAATTCAGTTGACAACCTATGGTCCATGAGTCTCTAAGCAAAACTTTATTCACCAATGCATCCAAACCCTATGCTTCAGTATCTAAAAAATATAATTTGGTGAATAATAACTTAATGAATAAAAATAATAATCATATTGTTATGGCATAATCAAAAATTAATTACCATCATGATACATTAGAAGTATAATAATTGACTATGCAAGTACAAATGCAAATAGATTGATTTTTATTTTGACCTTGCAAGGTAAACACTTATCCTAGGAATTGATGTGATTCAAGTGACATTTGATTTTTGTTGGCCAACATATAATAAGTGCACCATTTGATCAATAACATGTTCCATTGGGACATATTGGTCCTTTTTCCACGTGATTTGCAAGTGTTTGACAAGCTGGTCATAACATCCTATAGTTCCATAAGCAAGTGTTCATTCACAATGGTATATCAAGTAATCATTAAGAGCATATAACTCTCACTTTACTTGTATTCACATGTTAAGTGTAACAATTCAATCAAATATACACGTAATAGAACATAATCACATCATAAAATTATCAAACATACACACTAAAATCTAATCATGGTTTTTACTCACCTTTTGATGTGACCAACCTTTCTTTATTTCTCTCTTTAGGGCTTCCACAAAGTGTTGAGATCCTAACATTTGATACATACATGGTTATAAATATGTCAAAATGATTATGAATGTTTGGTATGCAACTATGGCATGATCCATGCAAGTGGACCTAATGTTTATGCATATTTTCCTTATGTGGCAGCTTGAGCTTACTACACTCTCACGACAATAACACTAGATATACTTATGCAAATTACTTTATTCTTTTTTTTAAAATAAATTAGACACATAATGATACAACATATCTAAATTTCATATTAATATAAGACATATAGAAAATGTGGTGACTTTTTAATTTTACCTTATTTCAATGTCATCTCAGTCTGAGTAGGTCTTACAATCTTGGGTATATCTCAAATTGTACAATTCAAATTACAAAATTGATTTATTAAATTTACAAAACACATATAAGAACATTTTTCATGTTTTACTCATTATCTAATTCGGTCTATAAGGTCACCAAAATAAATGACAAATCTCAAGGTGAGCAGGTTTTCAACATGATGACAATCAATCATGATGAAGGGGCAATATCTCAACAACCATGCTAGATTTAGAAAAAATATTTTACAAGAATGTAGTTAATACATAAAATACAATTTTCAAGTTTGTCATGTCACCAAATTCAAAATCTATGACCATCAAATTCTTGGAAAATAGAATTAAAAGGCAGGTGAGGTTTCATCTGGGTACAAGGTCAATCACAATGAAAGAGCCATATCTCTTTCCACACAATAAATCAATTAAAACTGCTTTATAGGTATTTAGAGGGGATATAACCCTACAAATTTCATGTTTTACACTTTGTCTAAATTAACACATAACCTCATCAAAATATATGAAAATAGAAAGATTGAGGTGATTTTAGCTGTTATGAACCAACCCTAATGAAGGAGCCATATCTTCTCATACACACAAAATCAAGCGAAAATGTTTCATCTAGATTTATATGGGGAATAAAGCTATACATTTTATATTTTGCACTTTCCCTAATTCCTCTTATAGGGTTATAAACTCTCGGGTACAAAATTATGCTCTAATAACAAAACCAACACAATCAGCTCTTATTCTCTTGAATTTCAACTTCCATCCAAAAGTTCTACCTCAAATACTCCATAATTCTCACTAACCATGGATGATTAACATTTCATGAGGGGCTAACTTCATATGAGAAAAAGATAAATTAACTTACCTATTATCCTAAAATCAAAAAATGTTAGGATTATTTCCTGGGCATCTCACTCTTCTCCCTTTCCTTCTTCTTCTTCTTCTTCTTCTTCCTTTCTTTATGTCTTTCTTAGCTCTCTCTTTCTTCTATTTTCCCTCACATTTAACCTCTCTATTATGATCCTAAAGGGTGAAAAATTTCACTTGTAAACCTATTGCAACATGATAGAATCATGGTGTTTCACTTCCATTGGTTGGAAGTTCACTTTCCTCTTTTAGTCCCTCTTCTTCACTCCTTAGGCATCTCCATCCATCTCCTAATAGCTAGATGCTTCTTATACTTTTAAATAAGATTTATAACACCATTATTTATTATGCTATAGCATGCACACATTATAAGATAAGTTGCCATGCAACTGTACAAACATTACATATATGTTCAAGTGTCCCAAATGTAATGGTCTAGTATCATCGTCGTGCTTATATAATTCACATGTCTAAATGATCATTTATCCAATGCATATGTTCATGTGGGATTTCAAATCATTTATGCAATGAATATATTCATGTGATAATACCAATGAATATGGATGGGGATGTTACAGATACAAATCATCGATTTACTGCCAATGAATGTGGATGGAGATGTTACAGATACAAATCATCGATTTACTTTTAATTCTATGGAATAACTTCTAAATAGCCTTGGTTACTCATTTGAATTTTAGCATAGCTTTTCACCTATAAATTGACAATCAATTAGAGATGATTATTCTGACATTAGAGGGTATGATGCGAGCTTGTGTGTTAAAATTCAAAAGCAACTAGGATGATTATTTGCCATTTATAGAATTTGCATATAATAATAATTATCATTCCAGTATTAGTATGACACTATATAAAGTTTTATATGACAGGAAATACAGAAGTCTAATTTGTTGGGTTGTTAAAAGGACGAGATAGTTAAAGGGTACAGAGATGGTACAAGATATAGCAACAAAAAACCTATGTAGTCAGAAGATGTTTATGCGCCACTCAAGAAAGCGAAAAAGGGTATGTTGATAGGCATAGAGGATAAATGGAATATCAAGTTAAAGATAAAGTATTCTTGAAGGTTTCACCATGGAAAGGCATTATTAGGTTTAGTAAAAAGGGAAAGTTGAGTCTAAGGTATATTGAGCCATATGAGATCATAGAGAGAATTGGGCCTTTGTCATGTGTTATTACCAGCAGAATTATCTCAAAATACATGATGTTTTCCATGTTTCTAAGCACTAAAGATAACATTTTGATCTTAGCCATATATTATCAGAGCTAGAGATTGAATTATCTAATGATATGACTTATCTTGAACAAATTGAAATATGTGACTAATAATTAAAACAACTGATGGATCGAGTGATACTAATGGATAAAGCGAGATGGAGCCATCACTCGCCTAAAGAGGCCAGTTAAGAGGTAGAGGAACATATGATATGACAATATCCCTATCCATTCTCACATTCTAATAAGTAAATTTTGAGGACAATATTTTCTATAAAGAGGAAGAATTGTAACATCCTCAACCTAATTCATATGTATTTCAATTATGTTATATTTACATATACGCATCACATGACATAAGCATGGCAAAATGTCAAATTGTTTGAGGCATTTGAATATGGATATGATGTTTGCATAATTGCATAGCAAATTGTCACATGGCATGCATATTATTATAACTTAAATAGGAGCATCTTGGAACTTATTAAATGTTTAAGGATTTAATAGAAATTAGTAGAGAGATATAAGTGATGAAAGAATGAAGAAAAGGGAATAAAAGAGAAAATTTAAACTTCCAACCAATAGGAACAAGATACCAATATTTTAACTTATTATAATAAGAATATAAATTGGAATTCTCTTCCATTAAGGGCTAGCAAAAAAGGAGAAAAGGGGGAATACAACATAAAAGATAGATCAAATAAAGAAAGAGAGAAAGAAAGAAAGAAAGAAAGAAAGAAAGAAAGAAAGAAAGAAAGAAGAAGGAGAAATAAGGAGAAGAAACAGTTAACTAGGAAGGAATCTTGAGGTTTTTTAGCTTTGACAAAAGGTATGTGATTTCATATTCTCCCATTAAATTTATACTCATATTCTCCCATTAAATTTATACTCTATGGCATATTAATCATGAACTATTAGAGGAAATTATAAAGCAGTTATAGTTAAGGTTCATCTGTGAGGTGTTGTTGGAAGCGAATATAAGCTGAATTCTTTTTTTTTTTTTTAAAGGTAGACTGTTGTACCCACTATTTCATAACCTTATAAGTTGAATTAGGTGAAGTGAAAAACATTAAAGTTGTAGCTTTATGTCTCATCCAAATGCTTATAAAAAATTTTGCTAAATAAGTTGTGCGAAGGGATATTGTACCTCATTTGTGACTAATTCTTATTAAAACATACTTAGTCTATTGGTATGGTTTCCTAAGATTTTCAAGGGCGTATAAGGGGAATAAGGTCAAGTGAAAAACATGAAAGTTATAGTTTTATATCACATTTAAATGCTTATAAAGTAGTTTTACTTATATTTTATGTGTTATGAGATATGGCTTCTTGATTAAGTCTAATATTGAACCTAATCATGCTTGTAAAGTATGAGATTACACATTTATTTTAAGGACCTTATAAAAGCTTAACTAAAGAATGTCTAAAACATGAAAAATATTAATTTATATGTTAACTAATTGTCTCTAAATTAGTTTTTCAATTAGACATATACATTTTGAGATGTGGCTAAGTATAGGGGTCTATTTAACATATAGTTGCAACATATAGGGCAAACTTATAAAATTCACCATGAATTGTGTAATACATATTTTGGCTGATATTTGAATATGTTGTGCCCATATATTATCTAGTTTAAGTGTAACAAAAAAAAATTGGGTCATTAGAATGGATGGAGAAAAATCAATTATAGAAATAACCTACCAAGGTCATGATACACATGCATAAAGAGATAAAAATATTACTTTATCGTTATGGATTTATCAAGTGTACTAAAATAGGTCCTCAAGGCATTAAAGATAATATTGGGAATAAGCTAGGTGCATCCACTGCTTAATATCTTGAAGAAAGAGTGAAGTAAATAGCTAATGATGCATATTACCTGTGATTGGTTAAATGTTATGTATTTATCTTTTATGGATTGAAATGCTATTTTATCAAGATGATATTGACAAATATATTGATGGAAAGATTATTGTATTTTTGAATTATTTATTTTGATGAGATGTTGATAAATTGTGGCTTGAGAATGAAAGTATGTTGTGATATGATTTGCAATGGTTGATGGGTATTGTTGTCAGTCATTATATTATCAAAATTTTTTTGGATTTATAAATGAATTACTAATGAACTATTACTAGATATTGTTTGAGCAAGCAAGAAGAAAACAATAGCCTATGTCACAACTAAAAAGCACTATATAACTTCTGTGGCACTTAAATAAAATTAAGCCTGTGTGGTAATAACATTTGATAACTTGTGTGGCAATGATATCCTGTGGCCTATGTGGCAACAACATATCATATCCTGTATGCCAATAACATTTGATACCCTGTATGGCAATAATATCTTACAACTTAAGTGGCAGTAACATATGATAGGCTATGTGGCAACAACATTTGATAGTCTGTGTGACAATTATATCTTCTAACATGTGTGGCAATAATAAATAATAACATATGTGGCAACAACATTTGATATCCTATATGACATTAAATATTAGAAATTCTTTACTTTTTGCATGGATGGGATAATGGGTTATTTATATTTAAATGTTTGTTGTGTTATTTGTGATTCTAGTACCATTAACTATTTACTTAATAAGTATGCAAGCTCACTTCTTTGTATTTAATTTTCTTTTAGGAATAATAGACCAAAAATTACATCAAATGTACATTTTGAAGTTGTTGTTTAGTAGTCTGATAAAGGTTGAGCCAGTATGTAGTCTTTTAGTGTTTTTTTTTTCAGCCATGTATGTTTTGTTGTAAATAGTTACTATGCTGTCATATAAGATAAATAAAGTGTTCAAATAATGAAGAAGGGTCTTTTATTGATAATAGGATGACATGAGAGAATTTTAATGATGTTATGTCACTTTAATACTTAATGCTTTATTATTGAGTTGATGCATGTACTTTGGAAATTATTATTAAATGTGAATTAACAATTGAAGCTACTTAACAAGTTGAGCAAAGTTAGATAAATGAAAGTCTAGGAATTTGGATGTCACAAAGCGAGCCACGGTTGAAGCTTTATTGAGTTTGATCATCTCTAAGGAAGCTACACCGAAGGATGTTATTGCTTTAGTTACCAACAAGGGAAAAATCACCTTTTTTTATAAAGTCTTACCATCTAAGGGGTTGGATCATAATTTAGCTTTGTTTATTTGAGTTGAGGTAAAAGGGAGATGAACATCATATGTGATGGTAGATGATGGGTCTATGATTAACATTTGTAGTTTGAAGTTACTACATAAGTTTAGTGTGTCAAAGAAAGACTAGAAAGCATTATACAACATTACATAGTCTTATAATGATAGTAGAGACCAGTAGTCGGTGTGTTCAAGACTATGGTAAAAACTAGGATTGTGGAGACAGTGATGGAATTCATAGTGCTAGACATTCTTATCACCATTTCACTATTATTGGGAAGGCCTTCGCATCACCCATTAGGAGAGGTACTGCCTATAGTGCATCAGAAGGTTAAGATTCCATATAAAGGAGAAGTAGTGATGATTTGTGCGAAAGTTGCAGAGATTGTGTCAACATTGTGCATAGTTGTTCCCCCCCCCATCTTAGAGTTTTCAGGTAGTCAAATTTATAGATAAATGGGTTGATACAAAAGTGATGGACGTCTTGAAGAATATGAATTTCCTTTTAGGGAAAAGGCTAGGAAAGAACTCAATGAGTGCTTGAATTCAGGGATTAACGACCATTTTCATTACAAAACTCATAGCATTCATGTCCAAAATACATATGCATAAAGGTTTTATTCATCATACATACACAATCAAATATGTATTTAATACACATATATGTTAACTAATGTCAAGACTAGTGACCATAACTAGTTCCTATCTAAATGTATGTACATGACATAAGGAGTGAGAGAGTTGGAATTCAATCGATGACCTGTGGTCCATGTGTCTCAATGCAAAACTCTAAGCACCAAAGTGTCCAATCCCTATTCTTCAATATCTAAAAAATATAATTGCAATTTGATGAGTCGCGACTCAATGAATAAAAGAAATAATTAGATTCTTATGTCATAGCCAACAATCAAATATCATTATGATACATTATAAGTATAAAATTTGACTATGCAAGTGCAAGTGTAATAGATCAATTTTTGTTGTGACCATGCAAGGCAAACACTACTCCTAGGAATTCATATGATTCAAGTGAAATTTGATTTTGCTTGCAAGAATATAACAAGTGATTCATTTGATCAATAACATGTGCCAATGGGACCTATTGCTCCATCATCTACGTGATTTACAAGTGTTTGACAAGCCAGTCACAACACCCTTTTTAGTTTCATGTGCAAGTGCTCATTCACAAATGGTATACCAAGTAATCATTAAGAGCATATGATTCTCACTTAACTTGTATTCACATGTAAAATGTAACAATTCAATCATATATACATGTAATAGAACATAATCATATCA